>JAQQAE010015706.1:0-11971 GCA_029823295.1 Pseudamia nigra
AAAATTGTAATCTGTACATTGTTGGCATATTTATTTACTGGTTTATAGTGGTGCATACTGTAAGAGTGTTGTGAATTGTTAATTTTGTGGATATTTCCCTGTTTAGTGGGAGGAGCCTAGTGGCTTTAAATAGGGCTCCCACGAAGAGTGAGTTGAGTTGAGAAGCGTGACGTGTAAGACGCTGTGGAGGGCAGCAGCCATTTCGTGTGTTAGTAATCAATCTTTATTTGTATAGCGCCAATCATAATCGCCGATTATCTCTAGGCGCTTCACAATTCAAGGCTGAAATCTCAACCAGACTCCAATCAAATTTCCTCCTGCCGAGTCCAATAATAGAAGTTCTGGAGTTGTACAGAGTATTTAGTATGTTTTTATTATTTGTACCTGGACATCCACTGTAAATATCTGCACTGGTTTTGGATTTTTGCCACCTTTTTGTCACATTGAGACTTGCACAATAAATTCACTGGACTGCATTTTTGCTGACTTTGCTATTTTTTTAAGCCTTGGAGAGGTAACCCTCACAGTGTCTCTATAATGTGTGTGTAGTTTTTGTAATGTCAATCTTCCTTCTGAAAAACACGTGGACTTTTCAGCTCACGTTACAAGTTGTTTCTTCCTTGAGATAACAACCCTTCACAATAAAAGCAAAGTTTCAGATAATACAGTAAAAGCGTGTAAAAAAAAAAAGTTCAGTATGCTTATCATCAAGAGCACCTTAGCGTTTCATTAAATCGTTGCTATTCTGACTTGTTTTTAAGAAAGAGGAAAGGTTAATTAAAGCCATTTTAAACCATTTCATTGTTTTAAAAATGACTGCTGTGTAATTCCCTATGGACTGGACAAGCAGTGAGACTAAAAAAACAAAAAAATTCAAAACACCCACGCTCACTCAGCAACCCATTAAAAACATGAGTCATTAAGGAAGGGTGTGAATCTTGGGGAAATTTTGATCAGGCTTGGGCACTCAGACATGTGTAACAAACATTACATAAGTATTGTTTCTATCACAGGTGGTGGTCTGCCTCATGAACTCCTCCCAGGACACCACAGTAACTATACTCGGGTTATGTCAACATTTTGAATATATCTAAAAGGAGATACCTGCCAAAGGGGTGTCACTGCTTTTATGCAGTACCTCTCTGAGTATCTGTCTGGTTTTACTTGCCTGTAAAATGTTGGCGGGCCTCTCTTGACCCTGCATGCAAAGAACAATAACCAGAGTATCTTAAAGCATTCCTCCAAAAGACCTGAAGAATGACTGGAATTCTGCCAAAATCATCCACACTGTCAGACAGCCCACTCCCTCGCCGATACACGGAACAACTGCACGGCAAAATTCACCAGCATGCACATGACAGAATGAATTAGACTTCACAACCCTGCGTAGATATGACAGATTATATCACTACATTCTTTTACATATACACTACCACATATAAAATGTAGATTTGTCCACCTTAATATTTATAAAATGTGCATTTGCTCACTTGTGTCATTTTTAGCTCCACTGACGAGTTTGTGATCATAATCGGTATGTCTTTATTTACAGGATACACAAAACCTACTGGGCAAATGTTGATACTTTCAACAAGAGTAGCCCTCCGGCCGACCATGAACCCATTGAATTTTGGAGATGATCTGTCAGGATGCAAAGTCTGGATCAATTTTTCCACATGGCAGTCATCAAATTCATTCCAGTAGTTAACATAATCTTGCTAACAAATATTCAGATGGTCAAACGAACATGGTCATATAATCTTGGCTGGTCAAAAAAAGAGGTTTTGGTGAACAACAGCACTGGTGGAGGTCTGTGTTCTCAGTCTTCTTGTTCAGGTTTGTTCATTATTTGGCATGTTCTGGCATATTTTGCTCACTTTCTGGATCATGTTCAATATTTCACATTTTCCCAACTTTTGTTTTTCCAGTCATTTAAATTGCTTGTGCTTTTTCATGTTCATTTCCTGGATTACTGGTTACTTTTTTTTACAAATTTCCTTGATTGTTCATTTTAACTAATTTTATTGATATTGTCCCTCTGATAGAATGCTAGATGAAGGACCTAAAAGCAGATGTATATTTGACTGGCTTTAGTAACAAAATTCAAAAGAGCTCCTGGAACAGGGATGGCTTGAAGGGATGGACTGGCAATGCAACTCTATCAGGGTCAGGTCTCAGAATGGGACTCCTAGGGAACAGAGTGCAGGTGAGTACAAGTGGAGGACCAAATGTGGGTAACAAACTTCGGTGTAGTGAAAAGTACTCACAGATAAGGTCAACTGGCTGTTGCAGCTGCAAGTGGATCGAATACCCTGAAAGGAGGTGACCACAGGAAGGTGAGGCTGGAGGAATGAGTAGGGTTTCCTTGGGAGCTGAAGATGAGTGAGCATAGAAAACTAGCAGACAGGTGAAATCACATGTGCCATGGATAGTGTGAGGGGAGAATAAGAATTCTGTCAAGGATTCTGAGAAGTCACAATCCTATATCCATAATCCAAAATATCAATCCAAAGGTACAGTATAGCTGAGATCCAGAGACAAAACCAACAGACAGTCCAAAGGTCACAATCACAAATCCAGGAGGGACCAGCAGAAACAGGCTTTCAAAATCTGTGGAAATGCTGGAATGTACTGCTTAAGGCAAGTTACAATCTGACACTGAATGAGAGGGCAGAGCTGGTTAAATATCAGAGGTAATCAGGCACAGGTGAACTCAATGTGAAAGCTGATGAGCAGTGTAAAGCTGAAGCATGTCAGAATGGGGAACACAGGAAGTCTTAACAGATTAAAAGCATGAAACAGGAACATAACAATCATGACACCCTCAATGTTCAGACAAAGTCTACGCTCTTGCAACAGTCAGCAGTTTGGACACACCGTCTCCTTCTGTATTTTTTTTTCTTTATTTTTATTATTTTCAACATTAACACTGTGAACGGATTACTTATGGAATTATTTAGTAAACAAGAAAGAACATGTTCTATATTTTAGTAGCCATATTAACTTTGATGATAGCCTAGCACACTCATGGCATTCACTCATCAAATTCACCTGAAATGGTTTTCAGTTCACAGATTTGTGCCATTTTTTGCCTTCTTAATGTGCTTTACACCAGTTGTCTTGTGCAGAGGAAGGGTGGGTTAATACAGTAGCACTGTTAGTGCTACTCCATCTACTGTACAAATACATATTATGGAAAAAAAACACTCCAGGAAAAGACAGTCTACAATTACTTTAAGAAATAAAGGCTGAGTAAATTTGTAAAATCTCAGCAAAACTTTAATTTGATTGAAGTGCAATTACCAAAACCAATAAATGCCACAATGAAAAAACTCTCACGAGGATTATTCCCTGTTTCTCAGCCTGGTAATTCTGATCAACTTATCCTCTGCAGCAGAGGTAGCTCTCGGTCTTTGTTTTCTGGGACAGTCCTCAGTTCTCACTGATTCAAATGATTTACAGATAAGAAAAGAGTGATTCTGGTAGATGGATAGATGGACATTTGGATGAGGACTTTTCCAGATTTCAGCTCCTACTGGTCATTCACACCAGAACGCTGAACAAACATGTGCGCCAAGATGCTGCAGCTTCATCAGCAGTGTTTCCTTGTGCGGCCTGAATAGAACCCAACCAATCTGCCTGCAGCCTACCAGGCCTTTAGAGTTTCACTGTGATCAATAGCTGGATTAATTGCTGAAAGCACAGGGGGGAGAAGGACAAGGAGAGAGAGAGGAGAATGAGGAGGAGGTCGTCGGAGCCCCAGGCAGGGGAGGGCTTCAGAAGGTGGGGGTTAAGATGTTGCTGACAGGCAGGGAAAGCTGAAGGGATTTAAAAGGCGAGCGGAGGAGTGCTGGACCTGCAAGAGCTGGAGAGAGAGAGAGAGCTCCTTCACCCCTCCCCAAACCTACCCCACCCCAGGTCACCTGGCAGCGTGCAGGGCGGCGGGCCGTCAGATTAGGATCTGAGAGCGGGAGATAACGAGTTTATTGCCCCCTGGACAGGGCTGTTGGAGCCAGGGAAGGAGGAGGGCAGGCCAGGCAGGCAGGCGTGGTGTGTGAATGGTGGTGGTGTGTGTTTGTGTTTGTTTTAACCTGGGGAAACAGATGCAGCCAGGCAAGGCCTTTATGAAAGAGCCACCCCAGCAGGACCGTAAAACACAGAGACAGCATGGTTAGAATACCAGCATCAACACTCAAGCAATAGCAACGGAAGCTCATCCATCAACTGCAACACATACAGTGTACACAGCTGCATATGCATGACTGAGCAGTAACACACACTTACATCTATAGCATCTGTTTTTTCATTGGATTTAGCAAGTAGCTGCACAAATTGATTGTCAAGTGCTCAGGGAAGAACTGATATTCAAATAACTATAATAAATGGTTGCCATTTCCACCACAGTCCTAATTTGTGTGGGCTGAGTAAATTCATGTCTGCAGCCCTGTTAGAAATTCCACTTTCTCATTGATAAACCATGTGTACTTTCATGTTATCTCATGAGTTATTGGAAATGGGATAAGGCCGATCCTATTACAAGCAACACAGAATAACGTATGAAATCTATATGTATTTCACACCACTGTGATCTTTGGTCACTGAATTCTGCGCACGTATTAGGAGCCTGTATTAGCTTTGCGTGTCTGGCCCAGGCGCTGGAAGAGATAAGGGGAGCGGATATGAGAAATATGAAAAATAGCACTGTGATAGGATGATCAGTGAGAATGAGCAGTACGGGCTGCGGTGACAAATGGGACAGGGAGCCAAAGAGGAGAGCAATGCAAAACGACATTAGAGCCAAGGACAGAATGATTTTCCAAGGAGTGGAGACGAAACATACTTTACTTAGAACAAACAGGTCAATAATAACCCCATGATATCAGTCATTTAGCCATTTATTCTATTTCACATTTTTCACTGAATTCATCTAAGAGTCTGTTTTACACCAGAAAAGAAATGCACTCCACAGCACAGGCACTGCTGCCTTCCTGCATGTGTAATAACAAGAACCTTAAGGGTCTTAAAGTGTGATAAAGTCTTCAAATTTAATTCTAAGCCTCATGCTACTTGCTTTTACTCATTTTACAAAGATTAGATTACATGATATGTTTGGATTTTTTTTTTTTTTTTAAGGGAACAATCCAACCAGACAATTGAAAGTGGATAGACATCCCGACCGTCAAGAGGAATAGGATGAATAGCGCGATCCTCCTCAAACACACAAACCCCCACTTTCTGCTCAACACGCTGTCGGACACACACTCAAAGAGATTTTGGGGCCCTGCGGAGTGGCACGTGAGCAGCCCTCTGTCAGCTGTGTTTGCTATGAGGCAGGCGAGGGGCGCCCTGCACCTACGAAAGAGAGTAGCGACCCAGGGATATGGGAGAAAGGAGGGGTCCTCAGTGGAAAGGCCAAGGCCTGGAGAGCAGAGAAAAGAGCAGCCACAAAACAGCTTTCCTCCAGAGAGAGAGAGAGGAGAGAGAGGGAAAGAGAGAGAGAGAAACAGAGAGAGAGGAGGGGGCTGCTGGAACAATGCCCTTTCAGCTGCAGGTGCAGTAGCTAAAGCTGTATGTGTATATGTGTGCGTTTGTGTGGGTAAGGAGCACTTTCTTTTTTGTGTTAATTGAGCTGATCTGTTGTCTTTTCTCCGTTGCAAGTTTAACTCGCAGCTGATTAACATGTGGCCTTTCGGAGCGCCTGTGTGCCTGTGTGTGCAGAATCACAGAATGAGCTCCTTTGCCAGTGTGAGGAGAGTGATGACACAGGCACAGGGTGTGTAGACACAGGCTAACACAGAGTGTTAACTCGATTTGCACTTGTATGGAGCACAGAGCAATGGTTAACACATCTGAATAAAGGCTTTATGTGGTACATGTTGTACAATTGCAAGTGCACAGAGGCGTCAATCAGCCACTAGATTAAATAGCATACTCAAAGGATTAAAGGTTTTATACCTAAGAACAGTACTACAGTATAACAAACAAGTATTCCGATCACTGCATTTTCTTCTACTGTGTTTAGCAGATTCATATTGCTTGTAGGACAATGCATCAATGACAAAATGTAATTACCTCCACCGAGGAAGTTGTAACCACTATCATTTCTATGTGTGTCTGTTGCTAGAATAGCACAAAATCAGCAGCACTTTCTCATGAAATCTGCCTGAAGTGTAGGGCATGGGCCAAGGACAATGCTCTTAAATGTTCCCCTTTAAATGTAGATCCATAAAAAAGGGGGAGAGGCTGGAAGCATTTACCAGGTACATTTCTATATACCTGGTTTCATTCACAATGTTACCCTAAAATATAAGAAAAATGTTTTTATCACTGAGTGGTAGAACAGTAGAAGAGCCGATACATGTAACTGTGAGTAAGGGCAAAGTAGAAAAACAAAGAATAATTATGTGTTCGTGTGGAGACTGAGATGTTCACTGAATACATGCAGCAACAAATTCCACATTGAATGCAAACAGCAGTGGAACACAACCTCCTTATGAAAAGCAGCAGAAACAGTTGGGCAAAGACTGATGAACTGTGGAATTATCCAGACCAGGGGACTGACTATTTCAGGGGGCACAAGCAACAGCGAACATCAGGCATTTAGAATATACATCAATCAGCTTGTCAATCAATGGCTCAGTTTCTTAGTGACTGAAGAACAGTCTAACTGACATAGTTATATGCCATTCTACCACTGCTGAACTCACTCTAATTGTCAAATAACAGCAGTGGAAGGAAGTGCACATTCACACACTTTTGCATATTTTCAGAAAATTAAAATATATTTTAATGGAAAAAACAACTTTAACCACCCCGTTAACTTCGAACATGGTTCAGGTCTACTGAATTTAAACTAATGAATTAGCGGTCATACTATAGTTACCGCAGACAGTTTAAATAACCAGTAAAACTAACAATATGGGGGAAAACTGAGGTTTTTGGTTTGATAACATTGTACAACATGAAGAACAGTAGACTGCTGCTTTTCTAGTTTCATGATGCAGTGACTTACTTCCTTCACAAAGTCTAACAAACATCAGATCTTCACATTAAGTGACACTTATTGTGGTCACAGTAGGTTAAACAAAGAAGACTTTAATATCTGTGAGTTTGACATCAAAACATTTTGGCGACTGAACTTAATGAGGTCCGGGTCCTGACGCCAAGGGTCTGTCCCTGACAGCTACCCCATGGTGAGAGATCCTGATATTCAGACCCCACCAGGTTAGACAGCCCTGTTTAGACAACTGGTTCCTATCCCGCACTCACATGAGGCATCGTGGCCGCAGAAGAACAACGCTGGCCCCAGCGTTGCCTCAGGGCATGCTAACATGCTGGTATAGAGGTGCCCATGCACCACCCACCGGCTCTAGAGGTGGTCTTCACCTGCACAAGGCGTTTGTATTCAAGCGTTACAAATATGCATGTCATCTCACACTTAACACACCTCAAAGTAAGAGCCTGAGGGCCAGCGACGGGGTATGCAGACAGTCCCAGTAAAGCAGAAACACAAACATGTGTAGCACCTTCAAGAAGATACTCACTAAAAAAAGTGTGTTCCTCCCAGTCCCACACGGCAGCCCATCCCCTTTTATAGGAGATTATTAGGAGAGAGAGAGAGGAGCAGAGGGTAAAGATGGGAAACAATGATATGGAAGGATACAGCGAGGAAGATGAAGACTGAAACAGAGAGATTTTGCTCTCCACCCCTCTCTGCAGATATTACTGCTTAATTAAAAGGGCAGCATGTGCTAAGTATTATTCCAGCTGAGATCTCTATCTTCAGCCTATGTAATAAGATCTTCAGCAGGCTTACAGCTAAATTTTCGAGCAAATTTCCTTCCTATTCTTTGCCCTTATTTCCTTTCGGCCTGTTTTGTGCTGTCACTGCAATCTTTTTGCGTGTCTGCATTGCCAAGCGGGACTGTTTTGCATGTTAATTAATGTAATATTTTGTACACCACTTGGGAGCATGCAAGTGTTCTCTTGAATGTGTTCCAATTAAGAAACATCCCTGAGGCACGAATTGGTTTGGACACACAGAAAATGTTCACATATTTTTACATATTTGAGGGACTGTGGAAAACGTGCAGAAAATGCAGAGTTTACATGTTGTACAAGTCAAACAGAGGAGCCCCTTCTTCCTCTCTGTCATCCCAAAGCCATCTCTCCTCGTCTCCATCTGCTTTATATCCTGATGATGATTCACGTCTGCTGCTAAAGCTGCAAATCCAGAGATGGTGGCTGGTTTGCATGTCAGACTGTCTACTTTTAAATCAACGTTTCCAAAACCCTAACAGAGCAACTGCATTTAAAAGTACTATCAAAACCATGTGCTCATCACTGTGCTTGGAAGTAACCGGAATTCAGTCCAGGGGAGAAATACAAAAATCACCTTCAAAACATTTCATTTCATCGGGCAGGATATAGTGTAGATTTACATACAGCACACACATACACACACACACACAGAGAGAGAGAGAGAGAGAGAGAGCGTGATTGCCAAGTCATTCATGTATCATGGCTAGTGGAAGGGTAGCCATGAGCCCCTTTTGCATTTTTTCCAAAAGAGTGGCTTTGGACTCACATTCAATCATCTGGTAAATTAGTTTAATCCTGCAGCAAATCTGTCCCTCTCCTGGGACGTTTCCAGAGGTGTCAATCAGAGATAAGGCCTGTGTGACAATAAAGCCTCCAAACCACAGGGGTGAGTGTTGCTCTTTAACTCTCCCATACATTTGATGCTATTTGATTTATGGGAGCAGGAAAAAAGACAAGTCATTTTCTTTTCCATTATACTGCTAAAGGAGGAAAATAAATGATGAGGACACCCTGTACTGCATAGTGTTGTGTTGCCTTTAATGAATTACATACAGTCATAAACAATGTTAGAGGAAAAACACAGCATAGAAATAGGAAAAAGTAAACAATTAACAAAAATCTACATAATTCACTGAGGAGATGCTTTTGGGACACTAATTTGGACAAAAGCGACATATGGCCACATGTGATCTTAATTTATACATATATGAGCCATAAAAATAAAAAGAGAAAATTTTAAAGTGATGATATAAGAACAAAGTGATTTGTCTTTGCTTCTGGTAGGGGTGTTTATGATTTGCATACAGCTGAAGCAGTAATATACAGACATTCATCAGTGTAATAAACCTTCATACAATCCTATCAAAACCTAAACACACTGACAGACACACACAGTCACACATGTAAACATATAAACAATCTGTTTGTCTGTCTTCCCTCATATACAGAGCAGCCTCTGCAGATCACTTCTGCCCTCTATTGCCTACGGGTGGTACTGCAGCTGCTGAGAAGCGCAGTCACATGATAGAATTAAAGAAAGATTTGATGGTGATCATTCTGCTAAAAGTGGTTATATATGAGGACAGGTCAAAGAGGGCATTATAGTTAAATAGTAATGACCATCTAACAGTAAAAGAAGTGTGAAAAGGAAGAGTACTATGTGTAAAAGCAAACCAAAGTATTTATACTGTATTTATTAAGAGAATCACTTTAAACTGAACTTTAAACATGACCCAAGAGTTTGACAGTGACAAAAATTGAATCTGTGCATGAATTTGATTTATTTGTTAATGTAATCAAAATCACTATACCACAGAAACGTATGGCAAAATATCTCAACAAACAATACTATTGATGCTGCCAAAACCCTTTATTTTTTATGCTAAAATGACCTTCCTCTGCTAAACGGACAAGCATTCTTAGGATATAGAGTGATCTTACGATTTATAATATAAAACTTGTCTCAAAATCTATGAATTGTGTCTAAAAGCTAATAGTTATAATGTTGTTATTCATAAAGGTGTATCTATACAGACTGAAAGCACTAATTGTATTTAAAAAACAACAATGTACTGTCAGAAATATATGAGAAAAAAATGAAAAACTGACTTCTACTGTGAAACAAATACCTGATTATATTTTATGGGGAACTGCTGGTGTTGAATATCAAGAGGATGAATCTCATCTCGTTCCATTTGATCAATTCAAGCACATATTGTTTTACTTCATAATAAAAAGAATACCCTGTTTTAAACATGCTCAGCAGGCTAAGGTTCCACCAATAGTGACCAAAGGGCTAATTTATTGCAGAATGTCAGTGCAGAGTGGAGGAGCAGCAGCTGATTCAATGTGAGTCATTTTAACATTAAAACAAGTGGAGACGGAGGAAACAAAAAGAGCGAAAGGGGAAGGAAACTTCAAAATGCTCTTTGAGGAAAATGAGATCACAGGCTGCAATTATATAATTCTTGTCAAGTGATGGTAGTGATAGCCTAAGAGGAATGCACACACACACACACACACACACCCCCACACACACACACACGCACAAATAAACTCCAGTGGGAGAATAGCCTCCTTGACTACATTTTTAAATGTTGGAAAGTTATGGGGGTTGCGTCGGGGTCATGTACAGGAAGACTGTGTGTGTGTCTGATTGGACATGTGTGTGTCAGGCTCTGTATACTGGGCCCCTGATAAAAGCACTTCTCCTTATTTCCTCTTTTGCTTTTTTTTGTTTTTGTCCATTTGGTCCCTCTCTTTCTAGTTATGATGAAAGTCAAAAAGCCAAGCATTCCCAAGGGTTCCCTGATGCCAAGTGCAGATTTGAAGTGGAAGCATGACTTATGAAGTGTGTGATGTGTGTGTGCGTGCGTGTGTTAGAGCTTCAAGAAACAGTCCATCTTGATATGACTGTTTCACATGGGCTTCAGCACAACCGCATGAATTCAGACCTATTATAATAATGCTCAGTAGCAGCATGGTGTTCTTCATGCAGCTCAGAATAAACCAGGCATTCATGCTGTCCATATTATGGACGCTCCACATTTCCACATCTTCCAGTTTACAAAACCTATTTATAACACCGGGAGTGGAACACATAGCTTCCAGTCTGGGCCCTTGTCATCCATCCACACACACAGACACTCATATATACAGTATATTCACACAAACACACACAGACTGGTGGTGGGGCCAGTGGGTCTGCTGCTAGGTTCCCAGGGAGCCTCACTGGTCTGATGGAGGCACTTTGTCTGAAGCCGGGGCAGACTACAGGAGACTCCAGAGGAGATGCCTATCAGCTACTGGCTGTGCTACGGCCTGGAGGAGAGAGGGAGGGAGAGAGAAAAGACACAGAAGTAGGAGGAGAGAGACACAGAGTGATGCAAGATGCTGGACAAAAAAAAAAAGATTAAAAATAGAAATCTTTGTGACGGAATCAAGACCAGTGGGGAGTTTTACAACCTTAGGGTTAGATTTTTAAGACAAGTCGCCGGAAATGAGCATGCCAGATATTGACATCAGTGCCGATTGGGATAAATCCCTCAGCAGGCGAATCAAGTTTAAGAGCCCAGTTACTCGCCACTGACAAAACTATCCTTCTGGCATGTGTCATGCTGGAGATAACATATGCAGTGAAGGCCGTATGCAAGTGCTGACAGGCAGAGTGATGTATAGTGAAACTGAGGGAGAATCGGGATGGGGACACACTAAAGGTCAACAAGGAGCATGACCTCTCCAGGTGTGGCCTCAGCGCTCAGCTTGTACATGGCAGGCGCCGCTGCACACTTTCTTCTTCCCTATTTTTATCCCGCTAACACATCTCTGGCAGGTTTAAAATTATATGCAATATACAGTTCATCGTTCACTCCAGCACAGACCTGGACAGGTATTGTAAGGTGTTGAGGTAAGATAGGAGTAACAAAAAGGATATGAGGATAAATGCAATTCCTTTCTGCTGTCTTTTTCTCTAATCTCCCGCTCTGATTACACAGGCAGTGCAGGGTTATGGATCGGGTTGGTTAGCCGGCACAGTGGTAGACAGATCTAATGTGTGCTGTCTGCTGCATGGCGACTTCTTAGTTTTGAATCGAAGACAATAAGCGAACTATGTGAGATCACTGGAATGAAAAAAATACACACGACACCG
>JAQQAE010015707.1:0-11971 GCA_029823295.1 Pseudamia nigra
ATTTCAATGAGAAGCCATCTTCCTGATTTACAGGTATGTAAATCTGGCTGTCATCAGCATAAAGATGGAAAGAGATCGCATGCTTCCTAAAGACCGATCCCAAGGGGAGCATATACAGGGTGAACAAAAGGGGCCCTAAAATTGAACCCTGCGGAATCTTTGACAAAGTCAGTATACAACGTATTCAGTAAACAGAGGGGCAAAAAGTCTGATTCAGCAGGAGTGTGAGCTTCTTAATTAGACATAAAATCTTATTACGGGAACAAGAATTCACAAATGGACCTCCAGTGCACTTAGAAGCAAGTGTGACCAAAGTGACTCAAGGGGAAAGCAGCCATCAGATACTTTCACTCTGCTGTCAGTTTCCAGCTCTGCTGTTGGGCTTTGGTTATTATAAAACATAGCCATCTGGTGTCTTAATCTGATGATGCAACAGGTGTATTTTCATAGATTTCCACTCTCCCTAAGCTTCTCTCCTACTGGTCATTAGTTTCTCTAAGGTTAGGGGTGGGAACTGTAGCAGCAAATAATGAATCCTCTGTGACCTGAGAGAGGGCGCACTCTGAGCTTTCAGGTCTCTGAAGGCTGCCTCTCCAAATGGAGCAGATAAGGCTCGAGTCATGTGGAGTTACCTTAGATGCCCAGCATTGTGTGTAGTAAGAGGTGTGATCATAAACACTGCTCTGAAATGACTGAAATTATCTGTGCAGAACATATCTGTGAGCTTAATCAGGCTATACAGTGTGCTTTGAGGATACGTGACAAAGAAACATCTGAGTGTTTCCACTGAAGTACTTTTAAGTTAATTCTCCATCTCATGCTCAGAAATGTTGCTCTGAGCCTTTTTAAGAACAAGTATAGGGCTTTTAAGTTCAGAACTTCTTAAGTTGAGATTGTCTTATCAGTTTGACGCCCTCCTGAATTCTAGCTACATCCAAACATCCAATTTATTTTTAGCATACTGCATCATGGTTTGTACCAAACTGCAATCCAAAGCAATGAGACAGAAGAGTGCGGCAATGGCCAAATCCAAGTCTGCACTCAAAAGTTATAAATAAGGACTGCTCTTTACAATAAAATGTTTGATACTGTTGTCAGTTTTTACTTCATGTTTTTCACTTTATTTAAGGTCAAGACAATTGGTTGACATCAGGGACCAACTGCCCGATATAAATGTTTTCCTTTTGGGCAAGAGTCAACTGTCAAATAATCAATTTGTTCAAGACAGCCTCAAACACAAATTAAAAGCTACAGTTGATGAGTAAACGAGGTGTGTAAAAGACAAAATGACTGCATTCCTCTGCTTTTTTCTGTTCTCTCATGTTCAGTCTTATTATACTTGGTAATGTACTGTTTCTCCATAAATTCATGTGCAACAACATAACCAATTTGCTCCACGTTTACAGTGAAGCATTACTTCAGGGCGTCTTGTTGAATCTCTGTTCGACATCACTGCACTGGTTCCCTTTGGTAAAGTTTGCAGCAGTGCAGACAGTGCATAAACATGCTCCAAATGTCCACAAGAGAATTTTGGCACACTTGATGCTTTGACAATAAGGCATCTTAAAACCTCAAAGTCTGAGTGGAAACGCACCAGACATTTAGATTAGCCCAGTTTTCTTTAGCTATTCTACACATAGGAATGTAGGAAAATACTGACAAAAACAAAAGATCAGAGGAGGCTAGTACTCAACTACATTTACTCATTTAGTACTTGAGTAGTTTTGAGAGAAAATGTATTTCGGAGAGTTGATATTTTGACTGTATTACATTTATGATGAACAAAATGATTCTTCTACTTACATTTGGCTGCATTTCAATGAGTATGAGTAAAATTGACAAATACAATGAATAACAAACAAATGAACAATAAACAAACAAATTAAAAAAAAAAAAAAAATGGGCACACTCAACAAAATTACCAAGTAAATACACAAAAATGAACCAAATGGCCAGCAAAATTGAACCTGAAATCAACCAAATTGAGGACAAAATGAGCCAAAATTATTGAGTAAATAAACAAAAGATACTTAAACAACTAAATTGGACACATGCAAAAAGACACGCAACAAAGTGAGCAATAATGATCAAAATAATCAAGTAAATAAGCAAAAATAAACAGCTTAAAAGACAAACAGCACAATAAAGTCAACAAAACAGAAAATGAGCAAAAAAATCACCTAAGTCAACAAAAATGATCAAATTAAGCGATAAACCTCGAGTCAACAAATTTTGATCCATGTCTAATTCTAAATTATTAAATTTGCCCAAAACTGGATCGAATGCTGCATTAGTGACAATTAATATGCACTTTACATTTTTATTACATGTAGGATAAATAACCTGTTAGAGCACTCATAAATTCAACATTCAGTTACTCACTACTTGAGTAGTTTTTTTTTTAAATGGCATATTATTTTACTCTTAATCAAGTACATATTTTTATGAGTATTTCTACTTTAATCAGAATTATTAAGCAGCAATACTTTTACTTGAGCATTTTCTGTTCATACCCAACTGCTAATGATGACATTAAGTTTGTTGAAATGACACACTGATCTCAGGATCTTTGCAAATCAGACCTCTTACACTTTTATTATCAAATTAGCAACATGGACAGGAACCAGAAACAGTAACAGTACAATAAGAATAAAATGTGTAAAAAAATTAACATTTTGACTTGCGTTCAGGTGCGGGTTCAATAGCAGAATGACAAAGTGCATTATGACTTATGGTGAATATGAGAAAATCAGCTATTTTAGCACCAGTATGTCTGCACAGGTTTGCAAAAGATGACGCAGTGTTTGGAGTGTACTCGCGTCTCCTAGATACAAGAGAAAGGTGCATGTTTGCCTGTGCATTTCAGTGAGTTGTGCATGTAGTGTCAATGACGATCTGTTGATCACTCTGCAAACATCCAGAGGCCTCCACAGTCACACTGCACGAGACCCAAACAAACGCACCTAGCCCTCTTCGGTGAACTCCACGAGGCTGCAGCTGATGAATTAAACTACTCCTTTCCTCCTCACTCACTACTCATTTCATTCATAAACCCAAAATATCGCAAAGGAGGCTTATTGGCTGGAAAGCAGGCTACGCAAAAAGACGGCGTGCCGGCAGTAGCCAGTGAGAGATGAGTAGTACGCGCTCTCTCTCCTCCTCTTATGCTCCCTCTTTAACCCTCTCTCATTTTTTGTGATCGCTCCAAGCCTCAGTGCATTACAGCAGTAAAAACAACAGGGCTGGCTGAAGAGAGCACAGCGCAGAAACAAGTGTTTTGGAAGGACATCAGGACACTCAAACCTCCACTTTCAGAGTGGATTGCACCTGCTCAGAGTCACTCCTATAACTCCCCTGAGGGTCAGTCTTCAGTGGTAACTTAGTTCTGTATCTCGCCCTTTAAGCCAGGCCATCTGTATATTCAATTTGCCAGTTTAAAACCTCCTATTGAATGCTATTTCCTTGTAGATGACATGGAAATGCATTCTAAAAATGAAACTTCATTGACTAACTCTTCAGCTGATTGACAGCTATATTGACCGATCTTTAACTGAGGCCTCTTGGGAAGAGAAGAGGCTGACGTCAGGCCTTGTCCAATATGACCCAATTCAATATTCACCTTTTTCATGTGTGAATCTCTTAGGGAAACACACAAAGGACAAAAAAAAAAAAGAAAAGAAAAAAAAACAACACCAACAGAAACACAAATGAATCACTAACAGCAGTGATCCAGTGACTGTCGGTGAACTCAAACTGTGTGCTGCCGTTTGTGGGGAACTGGGTTGACTAGGTTTATGCAGGCACTTCTGAGGTGCAACACTGTCACCTAAGGACGGGTGTGGAGACTGCAGGCACTGTGTGGATTACATCATCATGTGCACTGATGTGTTTTTTTTTAAGATGCTGCAGCTCAGACAAAGAGAGGCAGTAATAGAGATAGTTGCATGGAACAGAGGATAAATACAGAACAAAGTTTATAGGAAAATGAACATGATGGAAAAAAAGGTGGCAAAACTGAAAAAAGTCAGCAGTAATATTTGTAAGAAATTAATCCTCATTTGGATCAGTCATGATCTAATACTGAAGGTCTATAAAATGACATGTGATCAGATGTACTCTTCAAATAAAGTGTAGATTTGTGCAGTTTTAGGGTCAGACATACAAATATATATATAAAACATAACAATGCTTACACACCAGCCACTTCATTAGGTACAGATTTTCACACAGCTCTTTAGCGCAAATATCTAATCATCAAATCAGTTCAGTGCATGTAAACATGTTATATACAGTGAAGACGACTTGCTGAAGTTTTAACAGAGCATCAGAATGGGGAAATAAGATCATTCACGTGACTTTGTACATGGTACGTTGCTGGTGCCAGATGGTCTGAGAATTTCAGACTGTTGATTTACTGGGATTTTCACACACAACCATCTCTACAATTTACAGAAAAAGAGAAAATATCCAGTGAGCAATGGTTCTGCAGATAAAAATACCTTGTTGATGCTGGAGGAGAATGCTCAGACTGATAGAAACATCAAGTCAAATAACCTCTCATTGAAACTGAGTAAGGCAGAAGAGCATCTGCAGACATACATGTCAAACCTTACGGCAGGTGGACAACAGCAACAGAAGATCACACAATGGTGACACTCCTGTCAGTTAAGAACAGGAAACTAAGGCTACAATTCACATGGACTCAGTAAAAGTGGTCAATAGAAGGCTGGGAAAGTGTTGTGTCTAGTGAGTCTTGATTTCTGCTGCAACATTCGGATGTTACGATAATGATCGGCATAAGAAACATAAAAGCATGGATCCATCCGATCTTGTATCAACTCTTTAGGCTGCTGGTGGGGGCACAGTTTGGGACCTATAGTCCTAACTGTACATTGTTTAAACACCACAGCCTAGATGAGTATTGCTGTTGGCCATGTCTATCCCTTAATGACCATAGGGTATCATTTTATGATAGCTAGTAGGTTCAATCCAGTACTAGCGAGGTGTGCCTAACAAAATGGCCAGTGAGTATATTTCAGTGTAGTGTAGAAGAGGAGCCTAATACAGCTACTTGCACCACAAAGAACTGCACTTCATTTCCAAATTGAAAAGCTTACATGCATAGCAGTAGACTATGAGTCCATACACGATAAAGAAGATGGAGCAATAATGTGAAGTCACTGAACTGCAAATTATATTTACACTACCATTGCAATGACCTCGTTCATTAATTTCTGGAAAACAGACAGCAACGCCTGTCATTTCTGCCACCATTTAGTATTTTAAAACATACACTGCACTTCAGAAACTGAGTGAAAACTACATGTTGTACTACAGAATTGTATATTCACATGGATTTACTTTTAGCTTTGTTTACTAGTTTTTACCTAAAGGTCAACAAAGAAAAATCACTCTTCACACCACGCCGCTTTGGTTTTTCCATACACTTAAATGTAGCTTGTAACATAAAAGGTTTAAGGTCCAACTTAAGGTAGCAGCACTGTGTAAAAGACAATACCAGGTGAAATTTTAAAATTCATTGAGTAATTAACTACTCTGCAGGCACCTAGAGAAATATATTTTTAAAGTAGTCCTCGCACCACCTGTGGCCTCAACAACTGCTCATCAGGTAAACAGAGCCACTGAGATTGAACAGAGGCTTTAACATGGATTACACAGTCCTGTATTCTGGCTTTTTCAACATAAAAGTCTCATTTACTTATCTTTTGCATTCTTTTGTATTTGAAAATTCGTTTCATCGCGCATGGCCATCATAAACCCACCAGATGGAAACGAAGCAGAAGCTCTGAGAGGCTTTGAGATCACTTCACCTTCAAACCACAAGTCAATTCACTGATGATGATAAAGACACTTTATGTCACATATTTTCCAAACAACAAAACCTGGTGATGTGATGATTTCTAAGGGATTCTGTGGAGCAACATCACCTCCTAGTGTCTGATTACATTGTAACATGTTCAAATAGATTTCAATCAATGGCAGATTGTTGCAGAAGAATCCTTCCTTTTAGGTCACTCTAGGGATAATATCTATGTACTTGTATTTTTTATTGGGTTTTATTTCATTCATTATGTACTACATCCATTGTGTATGTGTGGATTGTGTGGTTGCAGCATGGGTCACAAGCCCAAGACAAATTTCCCTTTGAGGGACAATAAAGATTATCTTATAATAACCGCTTTTACCAGATGCATTACAGACTTCTTCTTTGATCAAATATTATAACACTGCCAAATTATTGCCAACAATAACCTCAAAGACATCAGATATACATCAAAGAAAAGCATCATAGTCATACATGTTAGTACTTATAAGAGGGTAATATAAGGAAAAGGCTCCCACTGCAGTGTAAATATTGTAACAGTGGACCCAACAACCATATATGAGCTTATAAGATGAGTGACATCTCAATCTATCTGAATCTGATAAAGCACTTCACCTGAGCTGAGAAGCCACATCAAAAATAAGCCATTTACCTGCAAGAGCTTTACTAATTTTACAAGTGACGGCAGCATTTGATTTAAATATTTCATGATAGCGCTGAACAACAGGGTAAAACATGAGTTATATCATGTAAAGCCACCTTCAAAAAGTATCAGACCAGTACCCTGGTGATCTTACAATAACTTGTCACTAGCTGCACTTTTCAGGTGAATCAGATCATCATATTAAGTAACAGCACTGCCAAAACATTCCTATATTGTTCCATTTGAACAACCTGAGCCCAGTGGAAATAAATAAAAATGGGTTTTTGTCAGCATTAACCCTGCATGGCCAATGAGTGTATTTAAGTCAGTTTACAGAAATCCTTTGGAGTCTGTCAACACTATACAAGCCCTGTTTGACCACTGTTATCTGCGTCTGTATGAGTCAACATGCTTTACACTTGCTAATGTAATAAACTCGCAATAATAAAAACAAGATCAGCAGCTGTTGCATTTAAACCACATTTGCAAAGAGGAGTCTACCTTGGTGGAAGCCAACAGAAGTCCAACTGCACAGTAAGTCTGGTTTTACAGACACAAAAGAAAAAACAGCAAAGCATGATGTTAACGTTTTTATGACATGAGCAGTAAAAAAAAATAATTCAGGATCATAATGAAACCATGGGGGCCAAATTAGACGTTGTAGGTTACCACAGTATAGGTAGCTAATGATAAACATGCTTCATTTTGACTAGCCAATGAGCCTCAGGTATTAACCGTTAATGTCAACATAAAGTTCTACAGCAAAAATAGTGGTATCTTTAATTAATACCATATTTTAATTAGAAATAGGGAAATCTGTCACCTGTTTGTGGTCTGTTTGAACGCTATAGAACATTTCCAAATAAAGACGGCCCACTATTATTTCTGAGTTTTAGAAGTGACATAAGATCTCTTTACAGTGTTATCACAGTGGCCTGTTCTGGAGCCAGGTATGGCCAAAAGGGGCTATGCTCACACTGTCAGGCAATTAATTCAGATTTACTACTCATCTGATTTTTTTTTTTGTTTGACTGTTAACATCGTCTTCCTTAATATCAGATTCAGTCCTGAAATGACCCACCATGCACAAAGACAGTGGCGTTTGAAGAGTTCAGATTGTTTCCTTCAGTAGTAATACACACTAAAAATAATTACCATCATTTAATTATTGTAAAATGGTCAGTGTTTTAATATCTATTTGATGTTTTTGGATTCATTCCACTGCTGCATTCATGTGTATGTTGCATTTGCTGTTTTACATGTTATCACTAGAACAGCCAGATAGGGTCAAATACACCAAGGCACCATGTCTGTTTTTACAAATGTTCACCAATTATCATCTGTTTTCTTCTCAGGTTTTCTAATTAGATGCTTGAGTAAGAAACTTGGGCTATAACATTTTATAAAAAACAGACTAATGCAGGTAAATTTCATCTGTAGTTGCCATAGTGTTAAAGGTTTAGCTCATTTTATAGTATGTAAAATAGCCTTCAATGAGTCGTCATGAATCTCAGTCTCTAAAAGACACATTCTGATCTGACTGTTCCCCTGAGGGTCACTTAGCAAAAGATCACACCTGTATCTGTTTTGGAACCACATATGAAAATTGCCCAAATCAGAACCACAAAAGATCAAATTCAGTGCGATTTAATCTGTTTACATGAAAAACAACAAAATCAGATATGAGGACAGATCAGATTTAAGCCACTTTTAGCTGTGGTGTTAACATAGCCTACATGTTAACACTCATGAGGTGTAGATTCCTTGTAGTGTTGTGGATGTTAGTAGCTAATAGCAAGCAAGCAAACATTCCAGAAATTATTAACTGTAAGGCACTTGATTTATAAACAAGTGACAGAAATCTGTTATTTAATGATAGACAATTTTATTTCTGATAATCCACAAATACTGCAGTTATTTTCTACACTATTGTGTGAGAAATATAGGTAAAATTAAGGTAAAAGCGAGTCTTTGGATAAATTCAAAAATTGTAATGATTAACATACACAAATTGCACTTGAAGTAAAAGCTACTGAGAAAGCTGTGCTGTGGCTGAAGTCTGAGAGTAATGAGCTACAACAGTGGAACACAGACGACACAACACGTCACTTTCTCAATATCAGTGTAAAGTAATGATCACAACATTCTTAGTCTAAATGACATGGAAACAAAGATGTATACGTATATATCACTCTGTTTACACAATATACCTTTCCAGGTAAAAGGTCCAACACTAACAAAATCCTCAGGAAAGACTTCAAACCATCTTTTCATACATTTACTCAACAAATTTTTCACAAACCTCAGGCTTTCTTGTTCCCTTAGAATCACAAAATGCAAAGATCCATGTCTTATGTTCAGACCACCACAGCAGGATGTTATCTCTCACAAGAAAAAGGTCAAGGACCAATTCTGTACAGAGAAATTTCAAAGGACACTTGATCCAAAGTGAATAAAATCCATTAGAGAACTATTATTAAAAGCTTGGCTGCAGCCCAACTCCAGAGTACAACAAACTAGCCATTATGAATGCATAAGGACTCCGGTTCGGCACAATGCAACACTCCTGTGAAATCACACCTCCGTATACGTGACGGTCACTAAACTCCACTTGCACCTTCCAAAAACAAACGAATATTTTGTTGGGTGAAAAATATTTCCTACAGCAATAATCAGACAGACAATATCCAGAGGTAACTGATCCACATCAACAGCAGCAGAAAGGAGGCGAGTTAAACCATCTTTGGTGACGGTGACAAGGTACTCCCCCCATCAACAGAGAAGGACAGCGGTGGGGACAGGGTGACAAAACTTTGTTGATCTTCAGAGGTGGGCAACGTGGGGCACAAGGGGGCGATGCCAATTGGCGACAGCTGTTGTGTCGACTCAGACAGCGGGATGGACGATCTACTGGTTCGTATATTATGGTTGGCACTGTCTGGAGAGACAACAGGACAGCAGGTAAGAAACAGGATATGCACCATGAATGTGCAAAAGTCAGTAAGATCACACATAAGCATGTTTTTTACTCATTTAATGGTAGAAATTAAAAACATAAGGATCAAATGTTTGTTTAATTTATTAAGATTACCTTGTTGCCCAAACATGACAAAACATGTCTTTCCATCAACTCACCTGGCTGAGACAGCTGTAGTACATTACATACATGTTTCAGCTTTACACAGCTTGTCAGATAATGCGATTCATTTTTATTATTATTTGTATTTTGCTTTACAGTGCAGCTCAGCTTTATGTGCATTCTGTGACATTTTCACATCTGCGTTGTTGTATCACTTCTAGGTCTCAAACTTCACAATCAATAATAAAACCACAGAAATCAATTAAGAAAAAACTATGGACCAAAAAAAACACTGCAATGGCATCACTGCCACACCCTGAAGAAAATTAACAGGATCACATTTTGTGCCTACAAGATCAAGCCTCACCACTGAAGGAATGTGTTTCACAAAAGCAGGAGTTGAACAGAGCATCAGTACGAGGAAACTGACATTGCAGAGTACTGGAACTGTTTATCAACCAAAATGAGAAGACAAAATTTTAATAATTTAAGCAGAGGCATTAAATTATGGTTGAAACAGAAACAACACTGCTCTCACACGAAATACATCTGCGTAGCTTGTAATATAACCTTTTGTAGATTACAATATACATGTCAACTAGTGGATTTTATAGCGTTTTTTTATTACTTTATTATTGCATTTTCTCTGCACTTTCCCATCTCTGGTCAAGTGTTGTAAATCAGCATTTTACTACAAGTACTTAAAGTAGTACATTTGGCCTGTATTTACATTGTACAATGCAGTTCCAATACATCTGTTACATCCATATCAAATAAATAAATAATCCAAATCCAGTATTTATATATTTGAAACTTTATTTGCTTGAGTTTTGACCGGCATACCATATCATCTTTATTTATGAGCACTTTAAAAACAACATGGCTGACCAAAGTGCTGTACACTCAAACAGACATAAAAGACAAACACAGGCCAGACATAAGACCAAGGCAGTAGAAAAATAAAAAACAATTTTAAAAAATTAAATACAATGAAAATGTCTGACTTGAAACCTTCAGAAGTCAAATGTCTTCTATCATTACATGCCATTAAATTGTGGGGCTGAGACAATAAGGAGAGAAATAACTCACATGTAACAAGCTCTGCACGCAATGCATCTTTGCACAGAATGTCAAATATTTATAGGAATTTCCACAGGAAGCTTTTTGCATGATAAAATGATCAAAACCTGTGAAACTAAAAAAATCTCCATGTAAAATAAATTGTTTATTTTTATGCTTGTGAAGTGTGCATTTGTAAATTTGGTTTGCATGTGTTGTTTGCTACTTGTCTGTGTTGTAAAATGTGTACATTTTAGTTCAGCTGTGAATCATTTAATACAAATCTCCACAGCCCATGGTTGCAAATCTCACCTTTGGTACAGAACTCCTGTTTTGTAGATGGGTGAGGTATCAGGATGCACTTCTTGTCCTCAGTAGATGTCTTTATGGCACAGCCACAGTCCTCCGTAAGAATGGGCTCATCGGAGCAAACGTACACCTCAACCGGCCCTTGGGTGCTGCTGAGGTGGACTTGGAGACTCTGAACATGCAGTGGAAGCAGACATAAAACTCCAATTGAACAGTTTCTGTAAATATGAACTGACAGGACACACTTTGGAAATGCAGGGTTTCTGTGCATTTCTGCAAGTTAAGAGACTTTTTC
Organism: Pseudamia nigra; assembly: GCA_029823295.1. Taxonomy (NCBI): domain Eukaryota; kingdom Metazoa; phylum Chordata; class Actinopteri; order Kurtiformes; family Apogonidae; genus Pseudamia; species Pseudamia nigra. Next base: position 11,231 of record JAQQAE010015707.1, read on the forward strand.
AGACCTTTTTAAAACCACTTTGAGTGTCATTTTACACCTACTGTATGGGTAAGACTGATACGAAAGAAAATATGAGTCTCAAATTGCTTTTTCCTAGTAGATTTTTTTGGCTTTTTTGCATGTGTTGCTGCATGCCTGTCTAATGCCTTTATACTCAAAACCTCATCATTTGTGTATTCTCTTACAAAAAGGTGCAGCATGCTTTTTCCACAACTGGCATAAATAAGCTTTGTTCTGTAGTTTACCTTTAGTATGAGTCATTTTTGCCAATAAGCCATTTAACAATGAGGATGTAGTTAATACAATATGAACCTGATAATACAAATTCATTTTTAAGACTGGTGAGACAACATCGTAAGGTCTAATGTCCAGATTCATCAATTAATAGATTTTAAAGACATGCAGAAACCCTGAGAAAATAGTTTCTTGAGAAGGAAACTTCGTACAAATGGACACTTTGATTTCAGCTAACACTGAACCAATGATGTGAAAAGTGACACCAGTTCTTGTACTGTTGGTTTAGCATTATCTACGAGAACTGACAGCAGTACAGTGGTGCCTCGGATAACGATGTTAATCCGTTCCGGCGTCACGGTCTGTATCCGAATCAGTCGTTATCTGAAGTGACTTTTTCCATAGGAATACATGTAAAACCAATTAATCGGTTCTGGACCCACGACAAACTCCCATATAAAGTATGTATTACACACCCCTACCTGCACATTTATTCATTATTATTAT
>JAQQAE010015708.1:0-11971 GCA_029823295.1 Pseudamia nigra
CATCCACTGACCTGATGGCCATCAAGACTTTCCCTCCTGGATTCTTACCTGAAAATGTCATACCCGGTGCAGCCCCTCCTCATCCTCCTCCTCCCGCCGCCTTACCTCACTTGCCCCACCATGTCCAGCTTCCCCTCATGATCTTCACGGCCTCTTCTCCTCACTGCTCCCCCGGTGGAACGCCCTCCTGCTCTCCTTACGGATCTCAGACCCAGATCTGCATGGCATCAGTTGGGGCAGAATGTTAGCGCCATTGTACAAACCCAATGTATATAAAAACACATTTGTACATATTTGTGAGCGACGCAGTGATTTCTCGAGAATCTAATCTCAAACTCAACCATATGATAAATATTATGCCTCAATTTGCTTTTTTGCTGTTTCTGTCAACATCAGTCTGTCCAAGAAGCACTGGAAACCATTAATAATCCTTGAGTCAGTTAGCATCATTAAAGGTTTGGTGCGCACACTATTTTGAAGCTCCAAATAAATTGACGTACCATAAATTCGATTAGATTGTCTGCCTTTCTTGCATTATAATCTGTCCATTCTCTTCCCTCACTTATTAGTAGTCAAATCCTTTGTCTTGCTCTCGGTGGTTCATGAGGTTTCGGCCTCGAATTGTGAAGCGCCTAGAGATAATCGGCGATTATGATTGGCGCTATAAAAATAAAGATTGAATTGAATTGAATTGAAAAAGTAGTTTATGTGGACAGTCAGTCAAAATTTAGCCAGTTCAGTGAGTCCATGTGAATGTTTTTGGCAAATCTGAAGAAAAGACATTGCGGTCATAAAAATGACCAGCAATGAGGTCACGGCGATCTTGACCTTTGACATTGGCCAGGTGGATGCAGAAACAGGGACTGAACATTTTGCAGCATCCATTCCTGAAAACATTTGCATGTAGTGGGGATTAGCAAACTCTCTCATAGATATGCACGGTGGAAATTTCTAAAAATTAAATTTTACAAAAACATCCACATCATATTTATCCCTGTAAATTACAAATATATACACAGGTATATTACATGCGTGTACACACTGAGGACTCATAAGGTCTTGTACGTATTGAACTACTTAACTCTATTTCATGCACACATCTTTGTACATTGTGTAGATAATAATGATGAGGAAAATAATTTGAACACACCAATGGACATACAGTGGCGGACAAATGATTAGAACACCTGACCGCCGGCATTAAAAAGGGCTTTTTTTTAAGCCGCCGCTCGCTTGTTAACTCCTTCTTCACATTAGTCGTGTTCAGAAAAGATGACGTATGGAGGCTTTGAATTTACACCGGTTGGTGGCGCGGCCTCAGTGACGTTACCAGCCACTTAATGAGAACCTTGTACATTCAAAACAACCACGATCACACGTGATCACACCTGACAATGTCTGCACCAGTAATTTGGCTTCTTCCGTGAAGGAACATGATTTTGTGACATTGCCAGTGAAATAGGCCTCGCTTGTTTTTTTTGTATGGAAAATAACCTAAATGTCCTTATGGTGGCTCTATTCTATGGCTTATAGCGCATTATGATGACTTTGCAGTTATTTCATGTGTTTTATGGGTATTTAAATCAATCAAACTTTATTTGTATAGCACCAATCATAATCGCCGATTATCTCTAGGCGCTTCACAATTCGAGGCCAAGACCTCGTGACTATACAGAGTAAACCCAACAGAACCACCGAGAGCCTCAGATATTGACTTCATAAGAGGAAAGGTTGGAAGTCAAGGCAAGCCTGACCTTTGACTACCAATTTAACATTCATGGCAAATTTTGTCACATCGCGTCAGGCTGTTTGTGAGGAGACTGACTGATGAACTCACCCTCTAACGGAGATGTACAGAATCACAAGAAAATATCATCTTTCACCAAAACTGAAGCTATTGCTCACAAAGATAACAACACAAACACAGTGTGACTTGTAAATACATTTATCTCTACAAAGTTAGTGTATATACTGGAGTTTTAAATATTCACGTTTGCTCATTTTTTACCCCTGGATTGTAGTTTATACCTGGGAGTGGGACGTTGTGCTAATGGGAATGAGATCCAAGGAGAGAGCGGGACGGGGACAGATGATGTAGCTTATGATAGCGTAGCTTCTCACCACCCTGCCAACCCCATGGTTAGCAAGTGACCAGCGGCTGGCGATGATGTCACCTGGAAATCCCACCAATCCCAGTCCTTGTTAGGTCAGTCGGCCAGTTCATCAACTCCCTGCTTGGTGGTGGGTGCTGGTCAACTGGTGGTGGGATCCTTCCTTCTAACCAGCCTAGATCTTCTGAGGACGTTCTTTGTCATCGTTCTCTGTTTTTGTCCGTTTCCTCCCTCCTTCAGCTTTTCTCTCACCTTTTCTGTCACGGTAGAAAGACTTTTTGGGTATAAAGAGAAATGAAATCATACCCGAAAGGCTTTTCCTGTGTGACGGGATGTTCTTGTAATAGAAAATACTCTTTCTCTTGTAGGCCAACTGACATTTTCCTTAACCTCCACAGATCAATGGGCTTCATTCACTTCTTCCATTCCTTTCCGTTTCATTTGTAGCAGCATCTTATTTCAAGGGAATTACTAACCAAGCAACTTTTCTGCCAACGTAAGCTGTTTGGATTTTGCTATCAGAGGTAGTTGACTCCTAGCTGGGAACTAACACTAAGACTTGAGACCTGACACAGTACTGCATAGTTGTTCTGACCCAGGGTATAATCTTAAAAAAACACCATATTCATGTGGAAGTGAATGCTTCCAAAGGTCATAGTTCATAGTGCATGTTTACCCGGGCCTGTTGACGCTATGCCTTGCTGAGCCATGACTCTACCAACCACTGATTGCTGAGTAGATTATTTCAAGTGGAAAAGTGTGATTTGAACAGCTGGGACCATTCCTCGGAGCGCCTTCTCTCTGCACAGCAGATAATCTGATAATCTGATTACACTAGCAAGAGAAGCTTTCTGCTGTGTGGGCATTGACGTGCACACGAGTTCCACAAATCACATCTGGTAACATGTGGGTGCACGTTTACCCGTGCACAAATCAACACAAGCTCCAATCTATGATTTTGGTCTCCATAAGTAGACTACAGATGCTATCGCTTTTACCCTGGCAGCCACCAGACCAGTCTGACTCCTCAGCTGTATGTGGGGTTTGTATTCATCGAGGAAAACAAAGGTGGGAAACTTAAGACAGGGAATGGCGTGCCCAAACTGTGCACGTCTATCAATACAGACTAAATTATACATCGGTGGTTGCCAACTGTTTCTGTGAATTGGATCGGATTCAATAATGCAGAACACAAGAACGCCATCATTCCGACAGGTTACGACTTCCAGTGAAGCGCTCGGGGAAAGAGCTGTGAGTCAGAAATGTCAAAACAGGACTGAGCAATGTGAGAAGATTCTCATGAACAGTGTTTTGGAGTAGCTGAATCCTGGTGCCTGGAAAACACCTGGTGGTTCAACTCGCCAACATTCAAATAGTTTATAGTCGTTGTCCCAACATGGTGTTTTCAGTTAAAAGGATTACGTAACTTGTTTCAACCTGGCTGTGCGAGGTTTCCTAATTTCTCAAAATCTACTTGAAATTCAGACAAATCTTGTGTTTAAAGAACTTTGATCGTTCGTGCCACATTGAAAGCAACATTGATTACCATAAACCTTACCTTTCGGCACCACCTAAAAAATGCCATTTCGCCCAAATAGCCACAACCAATGACGTTGAACACATCAGTTTCATAGCTCGACGATGTGCATTGTTGTGCACAGCTCGTCGACTTCGTCAGGGTCACACCTTAGTTCCTGAGGTGACAAATTGATGAAGCAGTAGTGAAATGCTAGAAGGACGCAAGACGGCACTTGATGCCAGAGAATATAATATGCGAATGAGGAACTCAAAACATATTGCAACAGTTTCTTGTTAATCTGCCAGGTCTTTTTCAGCATGATTGACTTAAAACATCCAAGTTCAATGTGCATGTTCAGACCTTCATTGTGAATCTGATGAGAGAATAGAAAGCTGTCATCATGACATAACAACTTTATAAAAAGTATAAAACATGTTCCAAGTTGTTTCACACTTTTTTTGTTCGTTACATAACTACCTCCATCAAGTAGGGTCTGTGTGATGTGATGTGTCAGCATTTATTTACCCGTGTGTTTGTTTTTTCGCAACGTAGCTCAAAAAGTTATGAATGGATTTGGATGAAATTTTCAGAATCGTGGTAGTGATCTGGAATATCATCAGGATCCAGGAGATTTTTAAAGGATTCTTCACCATTGTGAGATAAGATCAAATTCAACATTTGTCCATGCAACGCCCCAAATAATACCCAGGAAGTGTGGCCAAAAAACATAGGATAACGCCATAATAGATGCTATCAAACCACAAAGTTTGATCCAGATATGGACAATATTCCAGATGTAGTGATCCAGAATGCTGATACTTACAGGAGTTGAGGAAAAATAGCTACTGTAAGGTAGTAAATAAAGCTATAGACATGAAACTGACACCAAACTGTAGTGGAAAGTCTGCTGATTCAGTAACGTGTTCACAGATTTGATATATCGTCAACATTTACAGAGCTAGACGCAGAAATCTTATGGTTTTCATGGTCAAATTTAAGAATAGTACTTTTGGTGCAGTAACATTATGGGGGAAATGAGCATAGGTTCAAATGATAACGGTACGTTTTCACTATGAAGAGAAACTGAGCTGATTTTGTCTAATATTTTGCCATTTTTATAATAACCTCATCAACACTGTTCATGAAGTCCTTGCAGAGTCATTAACACGTATTCTGCACAAGGCCGTCGTATCCCCACAGAGCTGAGCGAGGTTCCGACCGTCTGATGGGTGGTGGGCGGGGCTGTCCGCGTTGCCACGGTGACAGTGTTTATTTGTGTCGTGTGTCTGGCTGTGAGTGACACTGGTATGTGACCTATCCCAGGTGGAGGAGCGATCTAAGCTGAACAGACAGAGCTCCCCAGCGCTGCAACACACAGTGTCCAACCGCATCTCCGACCCCTCCCTCCCTCCCCGCTCCGAGTCGTTCAGCGGCGGCGGCGGCGGCGGCATGCAGCCTGCCCGCACGCCGCCCATCCACCGCTCCGTTGAGCCGCAGGTGTGTGTGAGTGGGCGCATATGAAAAAGGAGCGGGATGCGTGTTTCCTGTTAACCCGTGTAAAATCGTGGACCTTTTTCATATTTTAACGGCCTCTTACTTGCCTTTGCTCGCTTCTCTTTTTTCTGCACCGTCATTACGTGCCTTATATTTATTATTTTATCTTTAATCATTCTTTCCCTCACAATATTTGGATCCTAATCAGTTTCTGATTTTGTCCTTTTCTGCCAAACTGATCTAAATATATTGAACTCCATCTTATTTGTCCTTCCTTCGTTCCTGCCTTCCTTCCTTCGTTCCTTCCCCCTTCTTTCCTTCCTTTCATGTTTAATCCTTCCTCCTTACCTCCTTCTTCTTCCTTCCTTCCTTACTAACTTGCAACCTTCCTTTTCCATTCGTCCTTCTTCTTTCTTTCATCCATTACTGTTATATCCTTCTTTTTGTTCCTCCTTCCTTTCATTTTTCTTTCCTTCCTTCTCTCCTTTCCGATTCCTTCTTTCCTTTGTTATTTTTGTCCTTCGGTCCGTCGTTCCATCCATTCTTCCTGCTATTTTTCAACCTTCTTTCCTTCTCTCCTTTCTGCCTTCTTACTGTTCATCCTTTCATCCATCTTTTCTTTTTCTGTCCTCCATTCCTTTCTTCCTTCTTTCCTCACATCCTCCCTCCCATTCTTCCTTCATCGTTGCTTCCTTTTGTCCTTACCATCATCCTTCTTTCCATTCTTCCTTGATTTAATTTAACTTCCTCACTTCTTTCCTCCGTCATTCCTTACCTCCTTCCATGTGTGATTCCTTTGCTTCTTTCTCCCTTCCTCACTTCCTTGAATCTCTATATCCTTTTCCCTCAATTCCTTCCTTCATTGCCCCCTTCTTTCTCACTTTCCTCACTCCCATCCTCACCCAACTCCTTACCGCTGTCTCTCCTTCCTACTTTGTCTCCTCCTTTTCCACAGATGGCTCATCTGGTTCCAGTGAAGACCCACACTAGCTCTATGTCTGGCTCTCAGTCTCTGCAGGATCAGACCGGATCGGTCCTGAATGACACCGTCAGCGTTGGCTCCCCGAGACCCGAAATGCCACGGCAGAACTCAGACCCCACCTCCGACACCCCCGGGATGCCCCTCCGTGTCGCCACCCGGGATGAGAGGGATAGGGAACGCGACAGGGACCGGGACCGGGATCGGGATCGGGACAGGACTGCGTGGCTGAGAGAGGAGGACATCCCACCCAAGGTCAAAGAATCAAATTTAGTGGAAACCACAGATGATATGTTTGCAGCAGTAGTTTGGAAATTTCCTAAATCCAATATACTTTTTACCGTTTAAATGATTTTACTCATTTTGTTTTTCTTATTTAGTCTATAAATGTTTAACATGGGATACTATGCACGTTTTCTTTCTATTATTATTATTATTTTCACATCAAAATCATTTCCTCTTGGATCCCCTGGTCCTTTTCTGTGCAGTTTAGACCATTTTAAGGGTAAGACCCACGCTTTGGACAATAAAGACCACGTTGCACAGCATTCGGACTAGTTTGATTCATGTATCGCAGGTATTTCTGCAGATCTGAAGGGCCTGCGTTAAAAAATTAGCATCATAATTCAGAGTTGATTAGTTTCAGGTACTGTTTAAATGAATAATGGCAGTTTGAATGAGTGAACGACAAGAACTTAACTGATCCCGGTGTGGAAATTCAAAAATTGCCAGCTCCAAGTTTAAAAAATGCACAAAAATGAAACCAGTCAGCTTGCCATCAGCTGTGGTTTTGAAGAATGTGATGGCAGATTGAAGGACCTGAACATTTGACTGCGTCGAGGAGAGAAGCTGGACTGTAATTCTCTGTTAAGCTCAGTTTGGACATAGGGCAGCTTGTCCACAAGGGGCGCAACCGAGGACTGAGCAAACGAGTACCGTATTTTCCGGGTTATATGTCGCTCCGGAATGTTAGTCGCATCTTGTCAGTAATACAAGATGCGGCAGATGAAAGTACACAAGCCTAGAGCGACGTCAGTGTGACAAACACCCTATACTCAAAATTCTTTAATATACGAGTCGCTCCAATGTATTTGTCGCTCCCCCAGCCAGACTATGCAAAAAAACGCGACTTGTAATCCGGAAAATGCGGTAGTTTCAGTTTTATTTTCTTGAAAGTTTAAGGCAGCACTTTATTCACAAGTCATTCACTGTTTCCGTCTTTTTTGTGCGCACAGAATCTGGAGCCTCTCTTTATTTATCTATTTATGTGTTTATTTATTTGACGTTGTTAAGCAGGAACTTGCGATTTCAACAGACTCAGCATCTCTTACCGATAGCCAGCTCTAAATTTGATGCACCTTGCTGTTTACTACACTGTCACATTGAATACATATTTTATACTCCAAGCGCTGAATTCCTGTCTGGTGAATGAAGGGTTTTGCATCTGTGTGTTCAGGTTCCCCAGAGAACCACCTCCATCTCTCCAGCCCTGGTCAGGAAGAACTCCCCTAACGGAGCAGTGGCGCTGGGCTCTCGCGGTGGCTCTCAGCTTATTCGCGCCAGGTAGAGCTGTTATTAGATCTCCGTAGTCTCACTGCAACCACTTAATTTAAGTTTATAGTAAGAATTATCCTTAAAATGACTGGTGACTACGATAAAGTTTTTGTTTCTAATAATTCTGCTTTGGTTGTGCATATAAAAAGTGCTGCTGCGTATAATATTAGGGTTAGTGTAGCATCAGCATTGTTGAACAGAGGCTATTGATTACTTACAGTACGTTATTACCCCACTCTGCATCATTTATATTTCTACGCTGCAGCAGATGCCTAGGATTGTTCAATGTGTTGTATATGTCGTAAGAAAAACACTCAGAGCGGTTTGTGGTGTGTTTCAGTAATCCAGACCTGCGGCGGTCAGAGCTTTCTTTAGACGCCATGCTGCAACGAACCTCCTCCAACTCGTCATCCTCCTCCTCACCTTCATCTCAGGGAGGCTCAGCTGAGAGGAGAGGTAAAAACACCCTAAATACTCGAAGCCATGAAACACAGAAATCTGGCTGCGTCAGCCTCGCCGTCTGCTATCGACTCATCTCCTTCTAAGATGACATTTATGTTATGACATCGTGTTGATCTGCTTTGTTTTATCAGGGGTTGTGCCATATATTTGATCGCTGAATTTGTACTCAGCGCAGCATAGCGGGGTTGAAAGGCTCAACGGTGTTATTTTGATGACCCGTTTTTATATCTGTACCACAAAAGGAGTCAAGGTAACATCAGAAACTGTGATTATAAAGGCATCCCGCGATTAAATGCAACTCAAGCACGAAGACACACCGACCGAGTGAAGCAGAAGTGTTAACGCTAGTTGGCAACGTGCCCGTCATCTAACTCCAAAGTGACTAAATCAGATACTCAATAAATCTAGAGTTGCACTTCACAAAGGATCGTTTGACACCAAGTTTGTTGCTCAAAGGAATAGTGGCTTTCGCCGATTTCACGCACATGCACAAAAAAAGAAGCTGGCGTGGCCTCAATTCAAGACACGGGTCTGTAGTTATTCAGTAAAACTCATCCACAATTAAAATTTATTCCAGTCCACGTCCCATGTTCTTTGGAGAATTTTAGGAACTCTTTTTTTTTTTTTTTTTTTTTGGTGGAAAATTTCCCATTTGTATCAAGTTCAATTTAATCCTGGGGAGATTAAAATATTAACCAAAAACAACAGAATTCCTTGGATCCGTAAGAAATCGAAGTATAAAACAAACACGTTGCGTCATATGAGCCCTGAGTTTCCGGACGAGTGCGTCCTTGGTGCTGGTGACGCTTACGTCTACACGTAAAAGCAGACAGAGACGACACAAACGCACGGTAAAGTCATCAGCGGGACATTTCCGGTCCTAGTTCTGCTCTGATCAGCCGGTCTGATGTGGCCTGTTACTCTGAGCCTCCACAGCGATGGAGGAGAGGGAATTAGAGAGAGAGAGAGAAGGAGGCGCAGAGGGAGGTGTCAAATAGCAGGACAGAGGGTTCGCCGAGATATGCACGGATCTCCACCTGACGAGCGCAGAACAAGACAGAGTGACGGACGGGGGGGGGCGATAGTAAATATGGATGAATGTTATGTTATTTTAATAAAGAAGAGAGAAAGAGAGAGAGTGTGTTGGCTAAATAAAAAAAAAAGCTCCAAACAAGTATTTGTTCCTTTATCGTGCCAAACACTTTTTTTTTTTTTTTTGCCTTTTTACCATTTACACACCCGAAGACAAATGGCTCTTGTTCAACTCTGCATCTGTTATTTGTTTTTGTCAAGTATGGTTTATTAAAGAAGCGGATTAAAAGATAGGACATAAGGATGTAGTCTGCATTTTTATTTAAGAAAAGCAAAGCCAAGCAGAGAAGTAGTGTCCAACTCTCATAGAAGAGATGTAAGAAAGAAAAGGTGCTTAACACACACTTTTACATGTTCTTTTTATTACATAGTATATGATTCATGACAGAGTGTAATGACAAAAAACAACCCTCGATATTTAATATGCAGGGGAGCATAGGTCAAGGTTCCAATATCTCAGTAACACCTTAAAATACTTGGATGAACTGACTGGGCGTCAGTGGCCCAGTGTTAAAGTTCAACATCACTATATTATCACAGAAGATTTAAGGTTATGATGCGAGGCCAGTTCATGCATTTCACTGATGATTTAATGAATTATTGCACCTCTAGTATCCTTCATACACAGACTAAACATCGGGCTGTAAATATTCGAACATCCTCTTTTGTTGAAGATTTTAGCTAAAGTCTGCAATAGCTTTGATGCGTTGACATTTTTTTAATATAAACGCAGAGTCTCGGTGCTCATTTCATCCAGAGTTTAATTGTGAAACTGTCCACAAACCAGGGCAGCACAAATGAGGCGCTCATTTGCAGAAACCGATAAGCGCCACCACGGCCAAAATCGACTTACGTACGGTATAGCAGCGTATCCCCCAAAGCCTCCTCTACCACGTACAACAGTCGTTCTTGCTGTTTATTATTGTTTTTATTATTCAAGGCATTTTGAAAGTCGCTAAACTTTCTCCGTTTCTTATTTCTGCCGCTTATCGGGTTCTGCAACTTAGCGCCACAAATCTACACCAGATTCCTCTTCAAGGAAGTCAGCAATGTGTTTCTCCATTGTTAAGATGGTAAAGTGAATAGAAGTCTTTTCCAGACTTTGATTGACAGGTCTGTTCGACAGCTCCACTTCCTGCACAGCCACACCTTCGTTGCTTCTGTTTATGCTGAATAAAGCATTTTCTTTCCTGACGGATGCTCGGCCGCCCGGCGTGGTGCAGAGCGTAAAATGACTTCGTTTAGACAATGTTTGATGAAGTCTTAGTCAGTCAGTGAGATAGCTTTCAGCATTAGCTCACCCATAATCCGCCTGGCCTTTTGCATTTGTCCAAATATGGTCTGATATTTGCTTCCAAAATATCAACCAATAAGCAATAATCTGATGGGCCTGAAAGTGGCCGTTCAGAAACGGAGGGTGACGTCACGGTTACTCTGTGACAGCGGAGTAAACAGTACTCACATGGAAGTACTGCAATGATGCAAGTAGAAGTACTCAAACATAAATACATGAATGTCTTATAAAGAAAAACTACTCTCAAGTAGTGAGTAACTTCCTAAGTAGAATTTATTACAAGATCACATATTACTTTCAAATGGGTATATTGTTCATTTTTGTTTGTTTACATGATTATTTTGATCATTTTTTGGTGATTTTGTAGATTTCTTAGGGTTGTTTTGTTCATTTTTTAATGTTATTTCTTTGTTTTTGTTTTTTTTAACAATGTCATTCCGTAATTTGTTCATTTTTTACAAATTTTGATGCCTATTTTCTTTTTTGTTCATTTCTGTTAGTCTTTTTGATCATTTTTCTTATTTTCGCTTGTATTGTTGCTTATTTCATTGACATTTTGTTCAATTTCTTGATTATATCATTCATTTATTGGATTGTTTTCTTCTTTTTTTGCTTTGCTTTTTGTACTTAATAAATACTTAATTTTACAATTCATTCGACTGCTTAGTTCAGTTTTGTTAATTTTCTTGATTATAAATTTTTTTTGGTCATTTTATCATTTTTCTTCATTTTGTTGCTTTTTGTGATCATGTGTACATTTTGGCACTTTTTTGACATTTTGATCATTTCTGTGATTATTTTGCCATTTTTTATGTATTTGATTTTTTTTTTTTTTTTAAACTGCTAATCATTGAATTGTGGTGAAATGTAGCCAAGTAGTTGTACATTTTTTAAGAGTAAAAAGTATTCTGTAAAACAACTACTCTCAGAAGTACATTTAATGGGCAAAACTATTTAGTAACAAGTAAAGGAGTAAATGTACTGCAGTACTACCTGCCTCTGGTCAAACAAAAATATAATGTATCATCATTTTGCTGATTCCATTGAGGTTTATTAGCATATACAGTAAATATGTGAAATATGTACCGTCATCCTGTCTTTGTTCTGACCAGGTCAAGCCAAGCAGGACACGTCGCCTCCAGGAGCCAATCAGGAGACAAAGCCCAAACAGGAGGAGGGTCATGAATCAGCCAGACCCAGCAGACCTGCAGTGAGTCACGCACAGTCACTTTCTTAATCGCAGCAATCTCGTCGTTGGGAATCTTCGAAGGGCGCCCTCTCCCTTTTTTCCCTGCTATTCATCCTGCTTCTTTCTCTCTTTCTTTCCCCGCCTCTCTTTCTCTGTCTCTCCTTCCTCTGTCCATTCTTCAGAGCTATAAGAAAGCCATAGATGAGGTTAGTGACACTCGAGTCCCCCCCCCACCCACACACACACACCTCCACCCACCCAAAACCCTTTGTCCTCC
>JAQQAE010015709.1:0-11970 GCA_029823295.1 Pseudamia nigra
GTCTACCCTCTCCCTGTTCAGGCTTAACAGAATTTTCTTTCTCTTGACTGGTGAATGACTCCCCCCCCAAATACAAGCGTGTGACCCCACCTGGAGCGCATCAAACAGAGGGGTCAGCAGAGCAGGGTGCAACAAGCAGAAGAGGGAGCCTGTTGACTCTAAGCGCTCATCAAACGTGGCTGTTACGTTTGTACCAGCTCTCGCTCTCTCATTCCAACCACCAATCAAGGTGTCAAGTTGCCAGACGAGAAGAAATAAAAGTTGCCCCCGGCACATGCTAATAAGCCCGTTAATGGCATGTTAGACGGTTCTCCTTTGATCGACGTTCATATAAGATCCTGTGAGAACATTTGGTAAGAACTGACAACAAAATGTAGTTCTCACAGAAATAGCACCGTACTCAAGCAAATGTACTGTTACCTTAGGTATGTTAATAATTTACTAGACTATTTTGTTCAGTTTTTTTAAATAATTTTGTTCATGTTGTTACTTATTATATTCATTTTGTTCCTTATTTTGTTTATTTTGTTGCTTATTTTGTTCATTTTTTATTCAATTTGTTGCTAATTTTGTTGCTTATTTTGTTCATTTTTAATCATTTTGCTGCTTATTTGGTAACTGCTCATTTTTTGTTCATATTCTTGATTCTTTTGGTCATTTGGTTGCTTATTTTGTTCATTGAGTTGCTTATTTTGTTGCTTATTTGGTAACTTTGCTAATTTTGTGTTCAATTTGTTGCTTATTTTGTTCATTTTGTTGCTTGCTGTGCCCATTTGGTTGTTTATTTTGTTTATTTTTCATTCAATTTGTTGCTTATTTTGTTCATTTTGTTTTCATTTGTTGTTTACTTGGTAATTCTGTTACTTTTTTGTTCATATTGTTGATTACTTTGTTCATTTTGTTGCTTATTCTGTTAATTTTTATGTTAATATTGCTGGTTATTTTGCTCATTTTGTTGCTTATGTTATTGAATTTGTTTAATTTGATTCATTTTTTTCCCCATTTTTGTTAATCTACTGCATCATTTTGTTCATTTTTGCTAATTACTGGTTCATTTTGTTCAGTAACCTGATAACGTTATTGACTGTGTGCTGCTTTTCTTTTTTTCTTTTTTTTACTCTGTGTTCATTTAATCCTTCTAACTGAGCACAAGTACAGTTCTTTTCATCACAAATGGAACCAAGTAAGAGTAAAAGAGTACATTTTTTGTCACAAAAATTACTCAAGTACATGTAAAGGGGTAAATGTACTTGAATACTCCCCACCTCTGCTCATCAGCGTGAAGAGCAAAAACCTGCAACCAGTTTATCAGGTCTAGAAATTCTAGGGATTCCTAAAAGTAGGGCATGAAGGCTAAACTTATTTCATGCCTTTCACTATACATACGGAGCCTTTCATGTACAGTATAGGATGATGTCATGAATATAAACCACTCGCATGAATTACTTTGAACATGGTCTTGATAGGTTCACGGCTTAGACGGTTCATGTCAGGTGTGATAATTACTTTGATGCATTGTTTTATCTGTTTTCTCTCATATCTTTCTTTATCTCTTATTAAAATCACACTCTCCTTTTGTTCTTCTGATCCTCCTGAAGTCACAATGGATGTGTGAGAGAGCTGTCACCAGAATGGAAACAGAACCCCCCCTCCTCCCCCGCGCTGGAGTTAAATTATTGAATTAAAAGAAAAGGGAGAAAAATAATACAGCCACACCTGCAGAGAAGACAACAGGGAGGAGTACAGTGACTCACAAGCAGAATGATAGTACTGTATATCTACAAAGAATCAGCGACCTATCATTAAGGACTCAAACACCCCTGCAAGCTAAACAACTCAGATATACGTGCAGTGAGGCAGAAGATTTCTCTAACTGCTCATGGCCTGGATTACAGTGTATCACGGTATGTAATTTTTGACTGGAGATGACTCAGCGAGATTATAAAAAGTGCAAGCAGCATGTTTAAACACAGTCGGGGCCGGTGGTAAAAGGTGAGACCAGATAAAGGGAAGAATAGATAAGAAAAATGATACAGGGTTTGAAAAAGAGATGAAATGTGGGTTAAAAAAAACCCTGCAGAAATTGCCGTTTTTGCACTGTTTGGGATCTGCACTGCTTTTTTTTTTTGCATATATTCTGGGACCGTGCACCAAGTGGGACTATAGGGTACTATTTTTGGTGCTTGCGTTGCTATGGTTCTAAGAGATCCAAAGTGAGTCCATAAACGCATCATTGCACATCACCGATGAGCATTATATGGTGTGCTGCAGGACAAGTCAGCAGGAAATTTCCAAAACAGACAAGCTGAATTCGAGAAAAATCTATAAACCCAGTTCCGAAAAAAGTTGGGATGTAAAATAAATGTAAATAAAAACTGAAATCAATGACTTGCAAATTTCATGAACCCACATTTCATTCCAAATAGAACATAAACAACATGTTAGATGTTGAAACTGAGATATTTTAGCATTTCATGGGAAATATTAGCTCCATTTGAATTTGATGGCAGCAACATGTCTTTAAAAAAGTTGGAACAGTGGGAATAACAGGCTGAAAAAGTAATTGGCACAAAACAAAAACAACTGGAGGAGTACTTCACAAAGGTTGCAGAGGTTCACTGATCTGACACAAACCGCATCTAAAAATTGTGGAACAATTTCAGAAAAATGTTCGTCAGCATAAAATTCTGAAGACTTTGAAGATCCCACCATCTACAGTGTATAAAATCATGAAAAGATTCAGAAAATCAAGAGGATGGCTGGAGGTCAAAACTGGATGCTTGTGATCTTCAGGCCCTCCCCGACCCTCACGAGGATTAAGGGGTAGAAAATGGATGGATGATTCTCTACTGGAAATCACTGCATGGTCTCAGGAACACTTCCAGAAATCACAGTTCACCGTGCAATCCACAAATACAAGTTAAACTGAATCATGCACAGAAAAAGCCATATGTGAACACGATTAGGACGTCTTCTGTGGAACAAAGCTCATTTAAAATGTCTGAGGCAAAATGGAAAACTGTTGTGTGGTCAGATGAATACCTCAGACTAGTTTAAATGAGCTTTGGCCTAGTTATAAAACTGGCTAAAAGGTACGTCTGCTGCTGGAAATTCTGATAAACATATCCTCTGCAGCAGAGGTAAGTGTTGGTCTTCACTTCGGGACTGACATTAAAGTTAAATGTGTATAAAATATGTCTTCAGTATTAATGCACAACACTGAAAGTAACAAAAATAAAGAAATGCCAGGAAAAAGTGTGATCAAACCTTCAGCTGGTAATATAGTATACTGACAGTGGCAAAGCAACGCACTGCTCCCAAAAGCTTATCACGCTGAACAGATACTGACAATGGAAAATGGGCAAAAGTGGGATAGAGATCGAAATAGAATGCAGAGAAAGAGAAAGCATAGCAGACACATTCAGGGCAGAGCAGGGCTGGACCTCCCCTGAAAGTGGGAGTGACCCGTGCTGAAGGGCAGTGACCCTTGGCCTTAAAAGTAGCCCCTGGGGGAGTCATGGACCATGGTGGCAAAAGTGATTAACAGCATAGCGGAGTGACATCAAGAGCGCCACCAATGAACTTAAAGAATGCTGCATGTGGGTGTGTAACACTAATATGTACATATAAAGTTGGAGCAGGAGGTGGCTTTTCTGTATTTTAAAAGTGAAATGGTAAAACTAAACAATTTCTAAAAAGGACCACACACATTGTTTCTTGCAATATAACCTTAATACTAAAGCAAAAGGTCTGTAGCCTCCTTTTGCGCTGATTGCCACATCATATACAACCTTCTTCCACTTTTTCACAATTCTTCCACATTTTCCAACACCTATACATTTACATCGAGCCTAATTGGGCCAAATCTCCTGAACCTTTGCTTTTTAAATCTCAGTGCGCTTTCTCTACACGGATAATTGGGATCAGGAAAATTTCACATCATTAATCCAGCATAGTGGATGGGTCAAAGGCTTGACAGTCCCCAGACACTTTCTTTGAAACATGCAGGATGTGAGTGTTGGTTGTTGTCCTTTATGTATGTGTGCACACAGTATATGTGTGCTCCACATTGAGTGTGCGTGTGTGAGGAGTAGGCGGTCAGGCCAACCCAGTCACGCTTTACATGATGCTGAATCTTGTGTGGGCGTTATCACACAAGCCAATTAGCATGACAACTAATTACTATTTCCCTGCCCCCCTCCCCCCAGCAACACAACTCATTAAATTAAATCAACACACTGGTCTTTCCACTGAAAACAATGGTTTCAGGGAGTAATAAATGAACGCCTGGCGCTTGTTGTTTGTGTGCTCATGGTATTACTTTTCATAGGGTGGTCAAGCACAACACTGGAGTCTTTTGAAAGCCATGGAAATAGTAACTTCAAGTATCAACAGAGGAATGACCTCAGGGCTGGGGAGACAAAGGGAAGGAGAATAAAAGAGGGAAATGTTCAGAAAGTGAGAGATTCAAACACAAAGTGATACCTTGGAGAAGACTGAGAGAAACAACAAAAAGACAGAGGAGAAGAAGATATAGGTGTGCGTGGGTATGAGGTGCATTTAATAACCGGCTGCATGGAGACACACTGTCATAACAGCTCACACATTATGTCAACAAGGCAGAGTGGAAAGGGGGCATTGTGAGGGAATTCGGAATCGGTACACCTGCATCTAGCGACGACAGCACAATATCATTTGAGGGTTTCGATTTGATGCTGTAATTTGGGGTTCAGGAATACTGGAGGTTAAAAATGGTTCAGGTTCTTCACAGTTGTGGCAACATGATAATTCAGACAAAACATTTTTGCTGGAATGATTTCTCTTACACATGCAGTTTTCAAGTTCCTCATTTTGAATTTAAGTGGTTTTGATATTTAGTTTAAGGGTTCCAGATCCTGTCTGACTTATTTTCTTGAACAGTTTCCATCTTTTTGACATGTATGACTGCAGTCTGTACATGTACGGTACACCGCTTAAAATAAATTACGCCTTCAGAGACAAGCATTTCCGTTTAGGTTTACAAATTGTAATCCACGCTTTTATCAACCTAGTGGTAATTGCAACTGTCTTTCATGTTTCTTGAGAAGAAAGATCAGCAAACACAAAACAAAGCATATTTCTGCTAAGCCCTGGATCCGCAGATTCTCCACACAGTACACGCCTCCGAGGCCATGTGCTAGGTGATTATATTACACTATTGTGTGTGAACTAAGATTCCAGGGTGTTTGAAACAGGCGCGACTGAAGGGACAGATGTTTTGGATGAAAGTGAGCTTTCAAAGGTATGAGCAGCATTGTGTGAAAGGACACAATCCCTTAACTAACTCATATAGGCAATTGTAGCCAAAGATCTGTGGTTTTGAAAGGGAAACAAGAACAACACGAGTTTTTGTTGAAATATTTTTCAAAAGTGTAGATAAAAGTAAATAAAAGGATAAGATACACCTAACAGGAGTGGTGTCTTCCAGCATGAAGAATGGTGCTCATTCCTAGAGTAGTGCTGACAAACCTTCACAACCCTAACTCAAAAAAAAAGTTAAATGTAAATTAAAAACAGAATGCAATGATGTGCAAATTTCATAAACCCACATTTTATTCCCAGTAGAACATAAACAACATATCAGATGTTGAAACCAAGATATTTTACCATTTCATGGAAAATATTACTTCATTTTGAATTTGACGGCAGCAACACATAAAACTCATAAAAGTTGGAATGGGGGCAACAAAACTCTGGAAAAGTAACTGTCACAAATCAAAAACAACTGGAGCAGCATTTGACACTAATTAGGTAAAGAGGCAACAGGTCAGTAACATGACTGGGTCTAAAAGGAGCATTTTAGAAAGACAGAGCCTCTCAGATGTAAAGATGGACAGAGGTTCACCAATCTGTCACAAACCATGTCTAAAAATTGTGAAACAATTTCAGAAAAATGTTCCTCAACATAACATTGCAAATACAGTACTTTGAGGATCCCACCATTTACAGTGTATTATCAACAACAGAATCAGAGAATCAGGAGGAAGGTCCAAGGCCAAAACTGGATGCTCGTAATCTTCAAGCTTTTTTTTTGTCTCAGACTGTTTTAGATGAACTTTGGTCCAGAGAAGAAGGCGGCCTTTCTGAATCATGTTCACATATAGCTTCTTCTTTGCATGATACAACTTTAACTTGCATTTGTGAATTGCACGATGAACTGTGTTCACTGATATGTTGTTTATGTTCTATAGTGAATAAAATATGTGTTTATGAGACTTACAAATCATTGCATTCTGTTTTTATTTACATTTTATTTAGATCCTAACTGCAATTGCAGCCTGGGATGTGTGTGTTTGAAACATCAAAAAGGTACACAGTAAGTTTTAGTAAGTGTGGATAAAAGTAACGAGAGCGAGAACAGAGTACAAGGTGACAAATTAAAGATAAATCCAGCTCTCGAGGTTAAGTCACTTTATGTTGCTTTTATTGCCACCATTGTCTGCAGATAGAGTTTGCTTGTTTGTGTGAGGGAGTCCACAGGTGCAGACAGAGGAGATGTCATAGTCACTGTGCAGGGGTGATGAGCTGCGGCTGGCAGCTGTGTTGGTGTCGGGATGGCAGTACCAGGCTGACAATTAATGTCCAGTGTCTGTCACACACATACACATGCATGGTTATGTCAGTGTACTGGAGATGAGCCACAGGCCAGTATTTGACTGTAGGAAAAGTACAACATGAGGCATTTCCAGTGTAACATAGAGAATCCATTGCTACATCACAGAAATTATATGTATGAATGTGTTAAAACCTGCTGTAGACAATTCATTGGATAACTTGGGTGACTGCAATTTTGAATTCAACCTCTGAGAACACAGATTTGCTGAAAAAATGTACAGTAGTATTGTTTGTTTGGTGTGTGCATTTGTGAAAATGAAGTTTGTTAAACTATAATGAGAAATTGCATTTCCATGAAATATCCCTGAGTAGTGCTTTGACGTTGAATACTCCATGCAACAGTAGCAGTCTAATGTTCAATAAGTCCACCAGGGAGCCAAGTACTTCCACTAAACCGTATGTAACTGGCTGCTGCTTCTGCCAACACTCACCATGCACAGCTACCGTTTCTGATGATTGTTTATATCGAAGTAGATTAATTGTTCCTTTAGCAGCATTAGGTTGGTGCACCTTTATGTAAATTCAACTAACATGAGTTTTTGAATGTGCAGTGGTCATTTTTGTGCGTGGAAGAATTTTATTATCACCAGTTAAAAGAATTGCTGACCTTATCATGTGAACTTATTGTAATACTTTCTAAAAAAATGTATCCAAACAACCCTGGAAAAATTCTATTCATTGTATCTCTTTTACAAAACATCCCCTCCTGCTGCCATATGAGAGGGGACAGTAGAATGGGTCATAGTGGCGCCCCCTGCTGTTGTCACATATACTTACAGGCCAGAGAACACAGACCTGTCCCTCGTTTCGGACACTGGGTCTATTAAATTTTCTTGCAAATGCTGTTGTGTCAAGGCAGTTGCTCTGCCATATGTTAGCCTCAGAGCTAAAAACAGTAAAATAGGATTGGCCTTAATGTTATAAATGAGCATGTGTTCTGTGAACATGGCATAATTATCCCCTACAGTTTCATTCCAGGCTCATTTTATAGTATTTGCTTCAGGGTTATAGACATAAATAAATACAAAGTGGAGAATGGACAGGCAAAGCATACTCAGTGTAACAGAAACACATATAAAATTTTGGGGTGCTTGCAAGACAGGAGCCAGTAGAACACGATGAAAGATTTTATGGGTCTACCTCTCTTGTTCCTGCATTTAAACACTCACCTACAGTATTTCAGTGAGGTTAGAGCACAAAGAGAAACTGGAGCAACAAACTCCTACATGAAAATCCCGAGCTCACAAAACCAGATTTTAGCTTTTAACCTTTTCACACAGTGTCCACCACACTACCCTACAAAGGCAAAATGACTGTAACGAGGTGACTGTAAATTTATAATCATTTAAAAAAAGCAAAAAGCAAAGCAAAATGCAACAAGACAGTGAGTATTTTGACTTAAAAATAACAAAATAATCAGGAAAAAGAGCAATGTAAGAAGCAAAAGGTATAAAATAGTAAGGAAAATGAATAAAAGTGAACAAAATCAAAAGACGAATGAGCAAAACAATAAAAAGATGAAGAAAAAGTGAACAAAATCAAAAGAAAAATTAACAAAATGACACTATTTTTGCCTTGTACATACACTATAATACAAAAACACTACACAAATTTTGCAGTTGATTCACGATTTTGTTTTTATATATTATCAAATAAAGCATAATTATGATTGTCATAAACTAAATTGACATGCCATGATGGACATAATTTAACCATTTTAACTACCGTGCTCAAAATAATATTTTAGGGATTGTTTGCAAGTACCACGAGGCTGAAAATGTCATATCCCCAGTTTTTTTTTAACCATTCGTGCATGAAAGGGTTAATGCCTGCTTTCCAAAATGAAGATATTTTCATTAATGCTAAACTCGTTGGTTCAGATATTAATTCTGTTCAGTGGAAATTCTTAAAGAGGACTGAGCTGCTGCCGAGTCAAACAGGAATAAAAAAGACAGAGAGCCTCTTGTGGGTGCGGCGTGAGAGTGAGTCGACTTGTGCAGATGCCACATTCTCTCTGGCACATATGCATAAACAGACACAGATATAGAACACACTTATCTATGCACTCGAATACTAACCTACAGCTGCATTTAAAAACCACACATCACATCCTAAAATACCTCCAGTCCATACTTGTAACCGTCTTGCACTAAAAATGGATTTTGCACACTTGAGATGTATTCCGAGCCGACATGATTTATTTGAAATCGCTTGCAGTAATTTGACATGGATGACATTTGGTTATGTATTAGATGTTATAATAACTTGTTTCTTGGCGAGCCCCAGGCTGCTCTGTGGTATGGACTTGTGTAATTACTGTCAGTGTTCAAACAGCCATAATATATCTCACATATAAGCCTGTGACACATTATCTGTCACCCATGTGGCCATTTGTGCATTAGAAGCAAATAAATGGTCTTTTTTAGAATAGATGCTGACATGCAAAAAAAACCTGAAGATGTGGGTGAATGTGGGAGAATATGAAAACCTCAGGATGCTCAGCAGTGAGATATATTCTTCAACCAAATCCCAGCAGTGCTAAGAGTTACACTAGACTACTGTTGTTAAATATATTAGTGAATATTGGGCCAGCACCAGAGTTAAATAGTTTCCCCATCGTATAATTCAATTTCAAGAGCCAACAAAGGAAAACTGACTCTTAAAAACACTACCACCTCTTTAGGAGATACTCATGGGTGTAATCCTTCACTTTCTCAAAATCTTGGAAGGTTTTCTTCTAACATATAATTAAAGTCACATTGATTGTTTCAAATGAAAGCCCGCTTAACATCTAGAATACAATTTTTGTCGACACTGTTTGTTTTATACTTGGAATTATAAATTCCGCGGTGTATGGCCTATCAGTTCACCAAATGAAGGAGAATGATTTTAGACATCCTGCTGACAAAAAAGCAGACAAAGAATGTAAATAATGGAGAAAAAAACAATAATTACCGACAATAGTGGATTAGAGTAACATTTTGTGTAGTAATCACAAGGTTTCAGTCAGAAGGCATGCTGATGTCTCTGGAGGGATGCACATTACATAGTGTATGAAATTTCGCCAGCTGTTTGACAACCCCGGTGGCACGGTGGTTAGTACTGCGCTTCATAGCAAGAAGGTCCTAGGTATGATTCCAAAGCATTTCTGTGTGGAAGGTGCATGCTCTTTCCATGTATGCAAGGGTTCTCTCCGGCTTCTATGAGGTACATGTAGTCTTTCTGTACACGTCAGTACTGTGATGAAGTGATGACTTGTCCAGGGTGTACCCCTCCTTTGCCCTAAGCCAGCTGGGATAAGCTCCAGCACACATGCAACCCTTTTGAGGATTATGGGATAGAAGATGAAGCAAGATACAATGGGCAAATTTATTAGCATGCATGAAATGAAGCATGTCTGTAGTTCAGGCAGGTGTGGAAGTTCACGAGCCTATTTTCTGTCCAATTGCTTTCTTCCGCGCCTTTCTCCCACCTCGTAGGTGGCCTTGTAACCAAGCAGCCATCATTCATTCCCCCCACTCTGCATCCCGCACAGCTGACTAACCCTCCGGAAGCTCACCCTACTCCACCCCATCCTCCTCCTGTATTAAGTCACTATGTCTCGGCTGGTCTCGTAGCTTCAATTAGTCTTTCTCCTTGATATTTGGACTTCTAAATTCTGCACTGTTCATTCATCACTGTGTATCTTAGGCTCTGTGGGGCGTCCGGAGATCTCAGGGGGCATCTGTGTTGAGTGTGCCAAGCATATTACTTTAATAAGCATGTAAATCAGATGAGAGCAAACTGTGTGCAAACGTATGTAGTTATACGTAGAAGTCCATCCAGCAGTGGATTGACCCACTACCTCAGATAAAAACCATGAGTTCTTTGTGTTGGATAAAGTGGCAGTAGATGAACCACATCAGTAAACGTGGTGTCGATGCCTGTCTGTTGTTCAGGTACTAAGCGGCTGACTTGTGCTGTATAACTGACTCTGTACTCCGGACTTAACTGCAGTCTGACAGCATGCACTGTATGTGGCTTGGACACACACACACCCACACACACACAAACACCCCCCCCCCCCCCACACACACACACACCTCCCTACTGACATTATTAGTTAGTTTGGTCTAGAGTCTAACCTTGACCACAGCACATTCAGCTCCTTTCCCACTTCTGCCTTAATAATTCATTTCTCCTTGTCCTTCCCTGCTCCCCCTGACTGTTTATACAACTTTCTCACGCCAGTGTTGAAGAAAACTTTGCAGCAATGAACATCTCGTCAATTATATTTTCTACATCCCATTTGTTGTCAAATTAATGTCATTTGCCATTAAACACATTCAGCTACCAATCCAGTGTGTTTCACGGTCATCCCAACAAACTCTCACTTGGTAAGATCTCAATCTGTGTCGTCTGTCTGGCTGTCTACACGAAACTCAACCACACAACACACAAACATAGTGCAAACTCAGCTCAACCACTGTAGCCTTCCACTTTCACAGGAATTTCCCCATTTTAGCCCAGAGGATCCTGCTGACACCGGCAAAATATGAACTCAGTGGCAGCGCTGAGAGACGAAAACATAAAACAAAACAAAACTTGTATATTTTCCGAATTACTTAAGTGGGTTCGCATGGCAACGTATGAGGCATTGGTCAGACTTGTGGATCGCGCTCTCAAATAAAACTGAAGCTCATAGATGATGGAGGAGAATGAGGCATTTCTACAGAATCAGCCTCTTCCTCTTCATCTTTTAAGGTTGATTTTGTTCCTTATATTCAGAGGCGGGTAGTACTCAAGTACACTTACTCCTTTACATGTACTTGAGATGTTCCCATGAAATGTACTTCATAGGGTAGTTTTGCCTTTTACTTTTTAAGAACAAAACAGTTGATTAATAAAAAACAAACATAATCAAACAAATAATCAAAATGAATAAACTAAGTGACAAAAGGAGCAAAAATAATCAAAAAATATTAACAAAATGAAACTAAATACTCAAGGAAATTGTACAAATGAACAATATAATCAAGAAATGGGTCCAAAAGTCACAAAATAAACAACAATATGAGCAAAAATGATCAAAGATAATCATGAAAATTAAAAAAATTGACAAAATATGTTTGAAGGCAGGACATTATGTTGTAATACGTTCCATGTTATGAAGTTACTTGAGTGGTGTTTTTAAGAGACACTCTAACTCAAGTACTAGTATTTACAGTAAAAAATGAACAAATACCGTAATTTCTGGACCATAAGCCGCGGCTTTTGTCACACATTTTCGACCCTGCGGCTTATACAATGATGCGGCCTATTTATAGATTTTTCTAA
>JAQQAE010015710.1:0-11970 GCA_029823295.1 Pseudamia nigra
GCAGATATTTAATTATATCTTTTCATGGGACAACACTGAAGAAATGACACTTTCACACAATGAAAAGTAGTCAGTGTCAGCTTATATAACAGTGCAGAAATGTGGTGGGTGTACTCACTTTTGTGAGATACTGTAACACCCGTCCAGCAGCAGCTCCACTGGCTTCCTGTTAAATTCTGCATTGCAAATAAGATCCAGCTTCTCACCTTCAAGGCCATCCACCACCTCGCTCCTCAGTACCTCACTAAGCTCCTCCACATTCCCACCCGTGTTCTTAGGTCATCTTCCGTCATTCAACTCACCCTTCCACCTGCTAATGTATTTGACCACCATGAGCCACTCAGCCCCCCGCTTTTGGAATGTCATCCCACAATACATCAGAAACTCAAAGTCTGTTGCTACCTACAAGTCTCAGCTGACAAACTCACCTATTCAGGCAAATTTACTCCATTCCATAGATTCAGTTTTATCTGATGCCATGGGATGTATGTATATTCTGCACTTAAAAATTAATTAATGTGGAGAAAGGGTTATTCCAATATTTTTCAAAACCTTATTCAGGACTTTTGGGGTCCAATGGACCCCTGGCGATTTGTTTTAGCTATATACTGTGTTTTTAATAAAAGTGCTGTTGGGTCATGGTATTATGAATTCCTCAAGCAAATACACTGCCTGGATAAAAAAATGTCAGCACTTGGATTTAACTAAGCAAATAGGTAAGAGCCTCCCACTGGATAATTATTGCATGGGTGAGTGTGTTTCAGCTGGCAACAAGTTGTTTAACCCTAACTGATGCAGTGAGTAGCTTCTCATTTCTTAAACATCTATGTCATAGGACACATCCTGTGGTTGTGGAAAAGATGTTAATCTGCTTCAGAAGGGTCAAATTATTGGCATGCATCAAGAAAAAAAAACATCTAAGGAGATCACTGAAACTACTCCAATTGAGTTAAGAATGTATTATTAAAACTGGAGGGATAGTGGGGAACCATCATCTTCGAGGAAGAAATATGGTCAGAAAACAATCTTGAATGATGGTTATCACTTACAAGTCACTTAAACACTTAAACAAATCATAAAAAAACAACAGTAGAAGTCAGGGCTATGTTTAACAGTGAAACTAAGAGCATTTCCAAACACACAGTGAGAAGGAAACTCAAGGGATTGGGACTGAACAGCTGTGTAGCCTTAATAAAAACAGTTATCAGACTCTGGAGCAATGGAAGAAGGTCATGTGGTCTCATGAATCCAGATTTACCCTGTTCCAGAGTCATGGGGCAACAGGGTAAGAAGAGGGGCGGATGAAGTGATGCACCCATCATGCCTAGAGCCTGCCATACAAGCCTGTGGGGGCAGTGCTATGATCTGGGGTTGCTGCAGTTGGTCAGGTCTAGGTTCAGAAATGTCATGTGTCCAAAGAATGAAGTCAGCTGACGACCTGAATATACTGAATGACCAGGTTATTTCATCAATGGATTTTTTTCTTCCCTTATGGCACAAACATTCTAAGATGACAATGCCAGGATTTATCAGGCTCAAATTGTGAAAGAGTGGTTCAGGGAGTATGAGAGATTGTTTTCACACATGGATTGGTCTCCACAGAGTCCAGTCCTTAAACCCATTGAAAATGTTTGGGATGTGTTGGAGAAGACTTTGTGCAGTGGTCCAACTTTCCCATCACCAATACAAGATCTTGGCAAAAAATGAATGCAACTCTGAATGGAAATACATGCTGTGACATTATAGAAGCTTATCAAAATGATGCCACAGTGAATGCATGCCCTAATCAAACCTAAAGGCGGTCCAACAAAATATTAGTTTGTGACTTTTTTTTTGGCCAGGCAGTGTAGTTCGGTACACTGTGATAGGTTGGTGAGTTTCATTGGCTAGGGTTAGCCCAAACCCTAACCCTATACGTTTTGTATATTCCAGGATATACAGTATTTTGTCCAGTGGACCCCAAATTTACTTAGCATTTTTGTGCAGCTACTAATCTCTTAATTTGTTATATATGCTTTACCTCAGGTGTTTACATCCTTTCATTTACTATTTGAGAAGTGAACCAACAGAAGTATAGCTCAACGACAGATTCACAGTTACAGAAGTCATACACAGGGCATGTAGGTCAAGAGCATTCTACCCACAATATAATTTGCAATCACTGTGTGTAGTTGGCTATTTTCACCAGGTGCTATATCAGGTCAAGTATTTATAGTTTTATGAACACTGCCCCGTTTTGTTGCTAGTACCACAGATCTATTGAGTTCACAGGGGTCCAGTGGACCCCATGGGTTATTGCTACCGTATATATCTGACATTTTGCTAGATCTCCCAAGGAACACTTGTTTTTTTATGCTACAGTACTTAAGCATGCTGTGTATTAAAAAAAATTCATTATATACACTCCTGATCAAAATTTTAGTTGAAAAATTGCAAGAATGTACAGTACATTTTGCACTGTTGGATCTTAACAAGGTTCTAAGCAGTGCTTCAAAATGCAAAAAGAAGAAGTGGGAGTGAGACAAGAAAAATTTTGAGTAAGCAATTTATTGCAAACAACCATTAAATTGAAACAGGCTGTTCATCAGCTGGTCTTAACATTTTGATCAGGAGTGTATGTGCTTAAATGGGTTGAATAAAGAAAATGTCTTTTTTTCATTTCTCTTTTATATTTTTAACAAATAAATATTGTCCTTTTAATTTCCAAAGATTTTATTTTGATAGAGAAAATGTGACAATCAGCTCTTTTTTGGCACAACAATATTCTATGTAATTGGGAAATGTATGGTAACAAACCATAAAATGTATGTAATGAACACCAACCAAAAATATTTGTGTTATCCGTCATGAGGTCCAATGGACCCCAAAAGACCTTTAAAGAGTAAATTCCTGAATAGGGCTAACAAAGAGTACATTCAACCTAAACTCAGAACAAAAACCCAAATACTGCTCATTAAGTGACATAAGCCAATAAAAGAGATAATCCCCCGAGCAGACAGCTGTGGTATCGAGAGGCAATAATCATGGTGCATAACCATTATATGGACACATCCTGGACAGTAGACACTAAAAGTCCACCATGAAATTAAATTATAATCAGAGTGACAAGATGCCCCAGATGAGCAGAAACAGTGGAGAGCAAGCCAGTGGCATGCTGGAGGCCAGTTTGTCCATCAGGGCCATAGCCAGACAGCTGAACATGCACAATGCAACCATTTCTGGTCTAAGGCACCATTCCCACCAGACATGTCACCCACTGAACATCTCCGTTTAGCTCCGTTTAGCCCTTCGGGAAGAGTGGAATAACATTCTGCAAGAAGAAATTAATCATGTGGCTTTACTGACAGTTGTGAATCATTATTTTCAACCCGTTTCTATAAAAAGCTTCTCAGTTTCATTTTGAATTGCATTATTGTTTCAAACTTCTTTCCATTCAGTTGTTGAAATGTTTATTTTGCTATGTAGAAACAAGCAGCAGTGGGCTTGGGGCAGGCCACCAAACCTATGCTTTAGATACAGACAGAGATTTGATTGACATATTGCTATGGTAACTAGACTCGCCGGTGGAGTCAGACCTTTGTATCTTCTTTTTATTCAATATGGGCATAGTTTTACCTGAGATATGCTCGACTGCAGTAGTGGGTAAGTGTTTACACTAACAACACCGTAATATGACTTTGGTTGGCACTGCTTGGTGAAGTTTAACTCCTCCATAAACTAGCAGCTAGTTTTAGCTTTCCAATGTTCCGGTTCTTGTTCTTCTGCAATTGGCCTATACTGTGCCAACTGCCCCCATGATTTCTGGTGGTTCTGCTCCTGCAGTTCTTCGCTGACTGACTTCCTCACTGACTGCCCAATACACACACTCGTCTACATTACTGCTGTGAAGCCTAGGCTTAATCCTAGGAAAAATGAAATTCATACTGAAAGAATTATGTGGAAAAAAAATAATACATTTGTAAGTGCTATGTTATATTTTTTGTTCAATGTTCAGTGTTTTATGTGTATTTCTAACAGTTTTGTACAGTGACCTTGAGTGTCCTGAAAGGCGCCTATAAATAAAATGTATTATTATTATTATTATCATTATTCATTGCCATTTGTTAATATATTACCAAGTTCATCCCTGACTCACCGAATGGAGAACATCACATGTTGTTCTATGCATGAAATATAGATAAAAATGTCCAGAAGAAGCTTACCATTGTTCCCAAAAGGAGGGCACTAAAAGTAGCATCCCAGATGTGGGAGTCTCCTCCATGGTAACATGCCTTTACCAGGCCTCAATTAGCTGAGTGGCAGCACTCATGGGAAGCCCTCAGCCATCTGGAGACCGGGCTCCTGAGAGCCCAGCAGAGCAGCAGGCTGATTCAGTACAAAGAAGCCCATTACTGCTCATCCAAAGTGTAACAAATATCCACAGTGCCTT
The DNA here is from genome assembly GCA_029823295.1 of Pseudamia nigra. Taxonomy (NCBI): domain Eukaryota; kingdom Metazoa; phylum Chordata; class Actinopteri; order Kurtiformes; family Apogonidae; genus Pseudamia; species Pseudamia nigra. The sequence goes on from JAQQAE010015710.1 coordinate 4,430, forward strand.
TTTCCTGAGAGGGCAAGTGAAGACAAATATTATGAAGGGCTGAATTAAACACAGCGTGTTTCTTTTGAGCCACTCCCATGGCTCATCAGCTATTTATGCCTGTGACTCTGCTTATTAATGTGTAGTTAACAGAGTGAAGGGTGCAAACGTTCCCCATCAGGCATCTCAGTATCTTTGTTTTAGCATAAGAATTCTACAAGTTGCAGTATTAGGTGTGGCAAAGCTAGGGTCAGGAAAAACAGGAAGATTATTTAACAAATTCACAAATGTAACAGTTTTCAGCACATTGTCATAAGTAGTGTTGTTCCTGGTCAACTGATTAATCCATATACAGAAAAGTCAAATTTGAACTCTCTATTGTTTGAAAATTATAAAACATTTAGAGTGCATGCTAAAGACACACTGTTAAAATTTAGAACACTATAAAAACATGTTGTCAGTCCTTTAGGTCACCCGCTGTAACACAAAACTGCTAAAACATTTACATCACACAGTGAAAACAATGTGTACTGTTTCAACCTTCTGGTCTCCCACTGTGACTAGATGCACTCAGAGAGCCACTGTGTTTGTTTGTTAGCAGGATGAGCAGCACAAAAATTCTGGGCAGATTTTGATACATTTTTTATGAGAGGTTCTTGGGGTACGGATGAACCCATTAATTTTTTTAGCCCATTATAATTCATCTTATTAGCAAAAATGTAGAAAAAAATGGCCCTATCTGGCCAATTTGAAGACTGGGTGAACATGCAAAGTCCACATGAAAAGGGTCCCTGACCAGGCATCAAACTCAGATTTTTATTACTGCCAGGCACACGTGCTAACCGCTGAGCTACTGGAACATTTGCTTAACATCCATATTATCCATTAAGAAGTTACCCAAAAAAATTTATTCTGACATTATTTGGTCAAATGCATCTTTAGATAGATTAGATCAAATGAAACTCTGAGATAACCCATACTGTGATTTTTGTTCAAATAACACCATTAGTACTTTCATTCATATGGTATGGTTATGTCTGGAGGTTGAGAAATTTTGGGGAACTATTGCAAACACTTTCTTATTTTTGGGAAAGTAATTCCTTATTTGCAATGTTTGTTACTGCTCAATGATACGTATTCTTTAAAACTAACAGTGAACGGCCTTACAGCTGCTGAAAGAATGGTATCATGTGCAGCCATTCCTGATTGTTTTGACCACATTTGTTCCCCTAATAGTAAACAAAAAGTTTTTTTATGACATTCATTTTCACTGACAGTATTTCCAAAGTTGTGTTCATTTCTGGCCAAGATCTTGTATTGATGGAGAGTCAAAGTACTGCAGAATGTCTTCTCCAGGTCATCTCAAAGACTTTGAGGTCTGGAAAAATCAGAAGTTATGGTTAAATAATTTGTTACATCTGAAACACAGTAAACACTGCAGTGCGTATTCAATGGATGGCTGTTAACTATTTTCTTAGATTAATCTGGGTCATGATTTTTAAATTATCATTATGATTATAACATCTTCAAAATGAATAATTGAAATCCCTCAGACTTTGAAGCATTTGATTGATGATGAAACACAACTCCATCACTGTGTTATGACTGGCTCTGTCTTTTTTCTGATCAACAAAAGTGTCTGTAAAGAGTGTTTTCTTTTGAGCTGGTATCTTTACGTGATGTACTAATACATATATAAAAATGTTACTGAAGAACAGGTAACCTTTAGGAAACATTTGCTTAGGCAAGGAAAGTTTATTTGTATAGCACTAATCATACACAGGGCAACTCAGAGAGCTCTACAAAAGGCATAGAAATACATGAAGAAAATCACAGAATAATAGAGAGATGTTAATTGGATTAAAAACATACAACAACATACAGTAATATAAAACATTAAAACATACATTAATCAAACATGCATTAAAATTAACATTGAGATTAAAACAGAACAAATCTTCCCCTGGTGTCCTCATAAGTTTTAACTTTATTTATCCGGACTTCTCCTTTTTATGATTTTTCTTATTTTTATACAAAAGTAACTGTTTGCAGAGTTCCTTTTACTTTGCGGAGCACATACATACAATATATGGGCCCCAGACCCGCAATGTGACCAGGAATAAAATGTGATTTTAAAGTGCATTCACAGGACATTATTTAGTCATTTAAGAGAAAGCTGCAGTAAACTAATTTTTTTCAGGCCTGATTTAAATGAGCTGACATTTGAGCAGGCAGTTTGTTCCACAGGTGAGGAGCAGAATAACTAAATGCTGCTTCACTTTGTTTGGTTGTGCTTCTGAGAAACACAATAATCCTGTCCCTGATGACTTCAGGGGTCTGGATGCTTCATAGGGAACTAACAAGTCTAGGACATATTTCGGTCAAAAGCCATTCTTTGCTTTGTAAACCAGGAGTAAGATTTTGAATTCTGTCCTTTGATAATGGATAGGATTTATATAGTGCTTTTCTGGACACTCAAAGATGCTTTCCATTGATTCCATTATTGATTCACACACTGGTGGTTGTAAGCTATGTCTGTAGCCACAGTTGCCCTGGGACAGACTGATGGAAATGTGGCTGCCAATCTGCACCAATGCCAAACATTCATTAGCATTCATATAAAACAAGGTGGGTAAAGTGTCTTACCCAAGGACACAACAACAACTGGGAGCGGGGTTTGAACTGCAAAACCTGTGGTTATTGGACAACCTGCTCAACCTGCTCGACCTACTGAGCCACTGTCACCCTATGCTTATTTGTGTCTGTGTGTGACCACAAGGGATAATGTTAAGGACGACGTGTGCTCTGTCCTTCCTCAGAAACGCTCTCCATCATTTAGCTGTCAGTCAGTCAGTGTTATCATGCTGTTGAGGTGCGTAATATCTAGTGGTGTGACGCAGCTTATCAGTGTGCTTCATATTGTACAAAAAGCTCAAAGACCACTCACTGCTCTCTGCCTTGTGGGTTTTGCTTTATCAGTTTCTCAATTTGTCACCCATACACAGTCCTAATAAAAGTGATCAGTGCCACATCTGTTCAGTTTACTCTATGCTGTATGTCTAACTTTGCACATGTATGCAGTTTACCTATAAATTCAATGTTTGTTAAATTATCTGTTTCACCTTGTCTGTAAGGTGAAGCATCCGACCTGCACTTGTACTTAAGTCCCCTTATTCTGCACAAAATCTTTTTCAGCTATTGTCATTTGCATAGTGCAAATACACCATACCATGCAGAAGTCCCTGGGTTTGATGTCTTCTCTTATCTTCTTATCAAGTTTATAACAATCTTGGGTATTTAATGAAAATCTGGCATCTCAGTCCGTCTTTGCCCCTGAATCCCAGAAGGTCTAAGTCTCTTCTTGGATGCTGCTTTTATACCAAATCATATTTAAAATCACCATTATAAACATTCATTTGTGCTTATATCAATTAGAATCCTCAACAACACTAACATATTATGTGGGCTATACAGGTTGTGCAATATGTATTTTCTTTCACACCTGTGCAATATGTAAACGGTATGCATGTATGCAAGTATGTATTTGTGCGTATGTTGATTTGATGTGTTTTGTTTATGTCGAGCTGTAGACAGACAAAGCCCAAAATGAGTTTCCCTAAGGGGACAATAAAGTATATTGAACTGAACTGAACAGAACTAAATTGAACTGAAGTTAGTTAAACTGAATTTTTACATCAGTTGTGTCAAATCACATTCTTTTTGAATGACTTTAGCATATTTTAGCCCTAAAATAGCTCCTGGCTGATCTTTTTTGGGACATGTTGCAAACCCAAAATTGAGGAATGACTATATATATATATTCACATATTAAAAAGGGTGACTGGACAAAACATGAAATATGTGGTCTTCATACTGTCCTTAACACAATACAAAAAAAGTCATTTTAATAACAGCATTATATTTAATTTCATTTTCCACCTGGTTGAACTTTTTTGGAATTGGGGTTGTAGTCACCAAAAGAAAAACAGGTATTATTTTGAGAATCTGCTCCCCAGAATTTATAAAGAAACAAGGCTTTTATTCAGCTATAATGATGCTGCCCAGTGTAATAACCCAAGCCAAAATGGAAACAAGATTTTTGTATCATCAAAAGCGCAGGACGATACTGCTTATCATGGATCTTTTTGTTCATTTTTTCATCGTCCATCTACTCTTCCTCAGTCTGCTTTTATTTGCTGTATCCTCGCTCCTTTTTGGGATCCTTAGTTCTGTGCAGCTGTGCCAATAGGAGAGCACCTGCCTCGAATAAGATGACGTCTGTGGTCTGTGTGAGTCATCAGGAGCCTCAAGAGCCGCCTGAATGACTGCACTCTGTTCCCCTACAAAGTACTGGGTGAGGTGGCTCTGGCTGAATGACACGCACAAAATGAGAATTAAAACTCTGAGTCAAGACATTGCGCAGCTCCTTTGAATCCTGCTAATCCTTTGACTTTTAAGTGTGATTACCTGGTTGAAGTGCATAATACAGCACCGCTTTTGACAAGGCGATGATTCTAATCGGGCTTCAAAGGACACATCGTGTGGGGACAAAATGTGGACAAGAACAGAACATTCTGGGTCTGTTCTTTCTCTTTTCAAAGCACAGTAATGTGTCACATGTCACATGCATCTGCCGGTCTGTCAGTCTTGAGAAATGATTCACCAGCATTTTCAGACCCAAAAGTACATTCAGCAGCTTCTTGGGAGCAAAACTTAAAACAAAATCACTAGAAACGGCACGAATATCTCATTTTTTGCTGTCAATGAATCAACACTTTGTGAAATAAATTAGTTAATCAAGAAAATGAGCAAAAACTGACAACTGAAATAACAAAATGAAAAAAGTAATCAAGAAAATAATCAAAGCCTACATATTTACTTACAGATTTTTACAGCTTCAATTAAAATTTAACAATACATTTACTTGAGTACTGTTTCTGTTTACTCTACCCACCACTAGTCTCTATGATATTTTCAGTTAAACATGGAGTTTCTTCTATTTACATGTTACACAGTGACCCATCTTTTTTAGAAAGACGTTTTTGTAAGGCTCTTTGCCTGTGGTCACAGGAAATCGACTCATACTCAGTACTGGATCAGGGCAGGCGCCATTCATCTTTATCTCATCATAAATTGTGGTGGCGTAGAGTCGACTATGGCAGGCAGGACTGATAGAATCAGAAATTGACCAGTTATGCAGTAAAAACAAGCAGCCCCAATTTAGACTGGAAGAAGAATGGGACTGAGTTTCACTGCCACAGAACTGGACTGCATTCAATCCAGGGCATGTTTTATGGAAGCTTTAATGACCAAAATAATTCAGGTTCAGCTAAAATGGGGAAGACAAACAGTTTTCTTCATATATTCATCCAAATGTGGAAAATTAAATACATTTTGACAATAGAACACATCACTTTCTGTGTTCTGGTGAAATGTTCATGCATCAGTTTACTATATGTGTTATCTGAATGATGTGTATGAAAAAGAAAGGAAGCACCGAATCAAGCAAAGATGAAGATTTTTTTTTTTGTTCATTTTGTCGTTTTACTTATATTAAATTAGTGGTTCTTTTTTCCAACAAGGTAGTAACCTACTCTAACTCTTACTAACTTGTCTGAAAAAAAGAATTGCTCATTTAATATGACCAAAGATGAACTCCAAAAGCAAGAAAATGAACAAATATGGACAAAATAAGCAAAAAACAATCGGGAATTAATAAAGGAAGCAACAAAATGAACAAAATAAATAGCAAAATAAGAAAAACAGAACCAAGTAAGGAATAAAAATGAATAAAAGAAGTCACAATGAATCAAAAAGCAGCAAAATAAACAGAAATGAGCAGTATGGGCAACAAATTGAAGAAAATAAGCAACAAAATGAGAAAAAAAATAGCAGAAATGATTGGAAGACAATAAAACAAGCAACAAACTGAGATTGAACTGAATAAGCAATAAAATTAACAAATATGTACAAAAAAACAAAAAAAGGTCTGAAATTAATTATTTTGGAATATATTTCACTTAATGTTGTGAATGGCATTACATGCTGTCATTTGCAATGGTCAAAATGACAAAAATTAAAAAGAAAATTAAGAAAAATCAACAAACACAAACAAGTCAATTCATAGTATGAACAGAATTGAACTTAAAGAGACAAAAAATGATTAAGAAAATAAATAATATTAGACCAAAAATGAACAAAAATGAGCTCAACAGTGAGCAGAGCTGGTTATTTATGTAAAGTAGGGTTAGTGAGAGATCCAAAAGGTACATAATGCTTAATTTAGCAAAGTACTATTAAAAAATGAAGAAAAAACAAATGGAGATGGGTGACTGTGCTTCTATTTGAGCAAAGAATGAGTATGTTTCTGTCACTGACTACGTGGACACTGAACTTCTCCAGAGCATTATGTGTTTTTTTTCTGAGCGTTGGGATAACACAGAGCAGCTCCTGTTTAAATGTCTCATTTCATGGGTGGAATGATCAGTCACACCTGTATGGTCACTGTAAAAGTGGTGTCTGTGAAGAGCCTGTGATCTCAATAAAACACCAAACACCTGGGTCTGCTTAGCAAAGTGTATACATGTGCCTCAGAGGTGGCATAGACACCGAGAAAAATAACACACACGACAGATCCACACTACATTGTGGGGAAAAGTGTGCTCACTTTCACTTTGAAGACAGTAAAAACAAAAGATTGAATCTCTGAAGCCTGCTTTAATGGACTTACCAGACAAAGAAGAGAGCTGCTAGTCTGACGATGCAGGCGCTTTTTATTAAACCCCACAATATAAGACTCCTGTCTGTTTTCTGTTTGAGCCAGAACACTAAAGGATGCCAGAAGCTTTAGTTTTTGTCCTTAAAAACAAAATAAAAGTTGCAGGAGCCAGAATCAGAGGGAAAAACATCAGAATTTAAAAATATAAATTCCGTCTGCTGCTTTCTCTCATATAAACGGGCTGAATATACATCCTACTCTCACCTCATTTTATAACAGTACCATGGCACAGTAGTTCATTATAGAGTGTAGACTCCTGAAACACCCTCTTCACATGTGGTCAACAAGGGCCAGGCTACCGATCGGAAAGGCACTAAACATTTAAATAAAAATGCATGAAGTTGGACTCAAATCCTGGTCTCCTGGGTGAAAGTTGAGAGTTTTGTTGTACCACCATAACCAACCATCCACCTCCTCCTAACTATTTGTCCCGCTTAAACACTGCAATCTCAAAATGCTGTGCACAGCATCATAAAAACATGACTCTATCCTACCTCATATCAACACTTCGGGCTGCCTTTGGTGGCACACCTTTATTTTTTATTTGACCTTTATTTAACCAAGTAAGTCAATTGAGAACCAGTTCTCCTTTGCAATGACAACCTGGGCAGACTGCAAGTCACTGATTGGCCAGGGAGTGACATCTCTGGAAGAAAGGCTCCATCGCAAGAATCAAACCCATCCAGCCATCATCTTCTGCTTATCCTGGTCAGGGTCACGGGGGCTGCAGCCTAAGCAGAGACGCCCAGACTTCCCTCACTCCAGCTCCTCTGGGGGGTTCCCC
>JAQQAE010015711.1:0-11970 GCA_029823295.1 Pseudamia nigra
AGGGGGGAGGGGTCAAGGTGGGGGGGGCAGGTAACAGGGTAATCAGGTAGAAGAGGAGGAGGGAAGGTGGCATTCACAAGTGAGACATAATGAACTGTACTGACACTCTGCATTGTAGCTCTGCTGTGTGGAGGAGTCACCGAAGCTGCTGTTAAAAGGGGTTAAAGAAAAAGTTTGCTGCAGTTAATGTGATATGATTAGAGCCTGACTGATATCAAAGATATAACAGTATCAGTGAATATGCCACTGATACAGCTCATTCAGATATGTTATTGCAGTTGAGGTGAAGTTTACTAATTAAGATTCCCAAACTTTATAAATGACCTAACAATTTAAAAAAGAACACATGCAGTAAAAGTGCCAAACACTGTATACAATGAACAGTGAAATAAACAAATTGAAATAATAATTAAGGAAATGAAAAAAATGAACAAAGTAGGCTGAGAAATTCACAGAAATAGAAATAATTTGAAAAAAATGATAAAAAACATGAAACATGAAGAAGACAATGAACAAACTGTTGAGAAAATTAACAAAAAAGAAACATATCAACAACAAAAATAAGCTGCATAATTAATAAAAAAAAAACAAGACAATGAACAGAATTAACAAGTAACGAACAAAACAATGAAGAAAATTAACAAAAAAAAAACAGGTAAAACAAGCAGGACAATAAACAAAACTGAACAAAACAACCACAAGAACAACATGAACAAAATTAACAATCTTTCAAAAAGTGGAACAAAACAATGAAGAAAACTAACAAACCAAGTTTTGGAAAGAGCTTATTTTTTCCACTGACATCATGCTCATTGTGGGAAATAGTGTGCTGTTAAACTGAAATATACTGCTCTGGTTATGCACACTATCCTTGCTAAGTCGTTCCTGGATCAATCAGTCAATATTGGAAGTCTTGTACTTCCTAAAAATCCAATATCAGTCAGGTTCTGGTTGCAGTCACAGACACAAGGTTGACACACAATAAAAGTCTTTAAAGACAGAAGTGAAGTAATCGGAAAGAAGGAGGGCATCAGATAATGGACAGAGACAAAGAGAGACTCCTCTCGTGGTCTGCATTCACCACCAGTCAAATCACATCTCTGCTCTAATCAGCACTTGCTTAAATGAGTCTAAATAAACAGCACTAGACAATGTTTGTCTGAAGCGTCTGTCAAGCTGTTTAGACCTTTAGATCTGCTTGTTTCTCCCTCGTTTTCTCTGACAATTAGAAGTGCCCATTCTTTCTTATTTTCTCCACTTCTCTCTTTCAGGAAAAGGACACCAGAATTTTTTTTCCATACTCATCCGTCACCCTGTTCCTCATGTCTTCCGTCCACCTACTTGAGGACTACTTGAGGATGGATGATGTGATGGAAGTTGGGATGAGGAACAAAAGACAGAGAGGAGGCTCAACACCTTATTTCCCTCATCAGGGAAGGAGGGGCTTGAGGACACATGGTGAAAGCAGTGCACACACTCCAAAAGATGGAGGTCCTTTGGGTGTTGTGAGTTCTCCATCTTGCCAATTAACCCAAGTGTGCTGCTGTGGCTGCAGCTGTGCAGGCCTGTGTGTGTAATACCTACAGTGTACAGTGTGTATGTATGTGTTTCGTGGGCTTTCCTGTGACACCAGAGAAACTCCACTCATAGATCAAGAAGTAAGACATCAGAGCTGACTAAGCAGTGTGTCTACAGAATAAATATTCCTATCCATTGCTGGTGTTAAATATACACCTATCTGCATCTGCTGGGATTCAAATTTATCTCTGGAGTTAAAACCCAGCAGGTGAACATTTTCTACGAATGGAAAGCAACTGTAACGTCGTATTTCAGCCTAGCCCAATATGGGCCACATCTAGTAAGCACGGTAAATTAAGCTGGACGTACACTATGCTGTATGTTTTTAGCTTGCTTTTGACATGATTTGTGGACTGCACATCTCATTTTAGTCAGACTGATTTTCAGTTTCATCAGTGAATTTCTAACATGTCTGGAGATGTTGCCCATATGATGCTGTAGCACGGACAATGCAGTCACAAGTTGATTTCCTAATGAAAGTACCTTTTCTTTCATTGCACATGTGGAAAGAGGCAAACCAATCACCTGAAAATGCTGTGGCTGAGCAAAGCTAGACATAAAAAAGGAGGCCATATTTGTTGCTGTGATTCCTTTTATATCTGTTTGGTAAAAATAGGAGGCACCATCAATTGTCTCATGCAATCCTGCTGCAAAGCTTTCAAATTTTTTGTCGAAGTTTAAGTTTATAAAACTGCTGGGACCATATCCCTACACATTCTTAGAATCCTCTCAGTGAGCTCCTAACTTAGGCAAAAAAAAGTTTCAACTATACAGTGATTTAGGAGAGGTCTTAGAGCAACTCTCAGCAAGGACTGAACTGAAACTTTTAATCAGTTAGGAGGCAGACTCGACCCCATTAGTGTGTACGACATGTGATTTGGAAAGTTGTGATTGGTTGATCACATCTGCCTAAAAAAAGGCTTTCAAGTGAAGATGGGTAGAGAATGAAAATCAGAAAATCAGTTGCCATAATAATCGTGTTTTCAACTTAAATTCTGACTCCAAATAGGATTTGTGCTGACATGCACCCTTAGTAAATCAGGGCCTATGTTTTCTCTGTTATTAAAGTCAGTCACCATAGATTATGTCTTGTCGTGCCAGTACTGCAGTACTTCTTGGTTAGCTTCATATAGGTCTTGTTTGGTGACGCTTGGGCCCAGTTCGCACTCACAGAGAATGTGTTTCATGGTTTGGTTAGGATGGCCACATGGACACTTGACTGAGTTCACCCATCCCCATTTCAGGAGGTTAACCCCAGTTCTACCTACTCCACTCCTGGCTCTGTTCAGGGCATGACGTAGAGCCTCACAAGGACTCTGAAGAGCTTTGTTTGGGGGTAGAGTGTCCAAAGTTTTCCAACACTCTAGTCTGTATTTGGTAGAGTCCTTAGAGTTTAGGTTCTAAACCCAGTCACCAATAGTAGTTGTCTGCTTTATTGACATTTGGTCAAGTCCTTGCACCACTAAAAACTACACCTAGTTTTCTGCAGCAATACATGCTCCTCCTGAGTTATAATTTAGCTTTAATAAAATATGACTTATCCGCTTGAAAACTTCTGTCATCTCTGATATTATTGTTGTTTGTTGAAGTAGTTTAACAATTATGTTTTGACTCGTGACTGTTGAGCATATTCAAATTTACAGTATGTCAACAGAGAAGTGAACAGGATGCTGCCTTACTACAAACCAAGCAAAAGAAGACTATCACTTACAGTACTATGTCATTTTCGTCCTAAAATTACTTAAATAAGTATAAAAGCTCATCCAAAAATCTGCGCTCTCCTCTACCTGGAGTTTCTATGTTTCTCTTGTTTAGATCTGATTTTTCTCATTTGTGCAGTGAAAACCAGCCAATAACCGCATTGTGTTTGCATCTCCAGCCAATCAGATTGGGGCGGAACCAACTCGGACTTACATTCACAAGACAAAGACTGAAGTGATCTGCTTTGGTTATATTCCTCTCTTGACCCTGGGTGAGCTTGTGTTTGCTATAAAGTCAACAAGTTTTGAAAAGCGCAATAAAATCTGTGGCTGTTCATCTATGTTATCACTTTTCTCCTTAACATTGTGTTTCTCTTCTATAATGTGTTCTAATGCTGACTCAATCATGCTGTCTCTGAGCGGTGGGAGGGTGGGGGAGGATTGAACGCCCTTGGTAAACAAGAGGAAACTTGCATACTTTATCTTTAACATGTGAGAGCAAAGTGTTCTCTGTTGTAGTTCACCAAATAATTGCTCAAGTGGCTGCACTGTGAATTGGGGAATTGCTGAGGTTTGGAGAGGTGTGCTCTCTGCTGAGTACTTTCAAGTTAATTATTGTAGATTTGTGTTCAGGGTCATCTTGGCCATGAGCAAAAATTCTGCCTGCTGCTAATTACTGATATAAACAACAGGAGCAAGGAACTTAAATCCTGGTGCTGCTGCTGAACCATGGGAAAGCCCACATTGGAGTTTGACAGCCTCTGATCTCCTACAAGTGATGTACGTCCCACAAAGTGAAAATAGTGTGGCTTATAATTGTGCATAGCCATGCTTTTCAACTAAATCTAATGAAATGATATAACATACTGAGCACCTCAAGCCCTGAAATGGCCTCTGCAGCATCCGCACTACGTTTTATCAGGTGCTATTTTAAATGAGGCTATAGTATGGAATGTGCTCACCATATGGCTCATCACACAGACATTGATAAAGCAGGTTTGGAGCATCTTGGGTGAGTCGAGGTTCATTTCTGTGAATTGGGGACTACAGGTATAGCCCTTGTGGGAGGCAACAGCTTGGTTCATTCACTAGAACTTCCTATTTACGAGATCCTCCATCATCTTTGGATGAGCAAACATTATTTTTACTCTGTTCTACTTACTTACTGTTTGCAGGTGCACAGCACGCTAAGGCAGGAATTCTAACACAGCAGTGCCTTTATTCCACCTCGTCTATATGCCATAATTCATGTAAATATGGCACTAAACAAGACATTGCTTTATACAACTTTTTCACAGCTATATGGAGAACTTTTTCAGCTCAAGACAGAAAAGAGTAATGTGTAGTTTACTTGGTACCTGCTATTAGAAAAAAAACATTATAAACTTTCTTAAAATGTAAAATTTCTCAAAACTAAAAATTACATATTACAGGTTTTTAATGTATTTTAATCTTTAAATATTAAAGACAATACAATGTATAAGAATGAAGACTGGAATGGTCATGTGTACTTTGATTTAATATTGCAAAACATGCTTTGTGCTTATGAGTGCACTAAATAACAGTGAGTACTACATCAAGCAAAAGAACAAAAAAAATAAACAAAATAGGTCAGAAAAATTAACAAAATGGGCAAAAATAAACAAAACAATAAAAGTAACAAAATAATAAATGGCATGAACAAAATAATGAATAAAATAAACAAAATACCCAACAAAATAAACATGATAATTAACAAAGTAAACATAATGTACAAAGTAGTCCAGAAAAAAAAGTGATCAGGAAATAAACAAAATAAAGAAACAGGCAAATAATTAATAAAATAATAAACAACATGAAATGTTTCAACAACACATTTTTTCCCACGTTTGGGAAAGGCAATGTTAGAAAGCTAAAGTTTCTTCCTAAAACTTGCAGAAGTTAGTGATCAACACCCTAATTATTGTGGATGGTTCCGAAAGGCAAAGAAGGAAAAAAAAGAGGGGAATTAAAAACACGGGAAGAAAGAGAGAAGCAGGAAACTTTTGGCCACAGTTCAACTTGTCCCCAGAGGAAAGGGAAGGGAATAAAAAGGAAAAGGTGAAAGTTTAGGAAGCTAAATTACAGCGCCTGCCCTGACTCTGCTGCTCTCACTTATAGTGCTCTTTTTTCCTCTTCAGAGAAAAGAGGAGAGTAACTTTTAATGAGGAATGGAGTTAGTGCTGCTGCTTTTTTGAGTCAAGCTAGTTAAAATGCAACCTTTATCTTGATTTTTTTGAGTAGAGCAGAGGTATGGCGGATGGCCATGAATGGAGAATAAGGGAATTCTATAACGTGTTCCCTCTGTGACTTGAATGCTCCTTCTGTTCCTCTTTTTCTTTTCTCCTCCTTCCTTGACGTGGCAGGTGGAGCCTCCTTTCTCAGCTCTGGAAACGCTGTAAAAACAAAAGGAAATAACGACAGGTGCAGAGAGGTCGAAACTTGCAAAACTCTGTGAATCCCGTTTCCTGTAGCTCCATCCTTGCTGTTTTAACAGATATCCTTTCACACTCAGGACAATGATTTCTTGGGGACTTATGATGATCTTATTTAATTTGATTTAACAAGCTGTAGTCCATGTGGGGACAGCACACTTTTAGGATAGAGAGCTGAAGAAAACCATAGTCCTCTGGATTTTAAAGAAGATTGTTCAATGCCAACAGCTTCACAGTGTGACGTCTGTAGAGAAATGAGAAAACAGATGTGTGTTTATTCATAGTCATAGTCTAATTCATAATCGGCAACGCCTGTAGGCATCAGATAATGTGTTTTGTTAAAAGCAAGTGAACTCAATTGCAGAAACTGAAATGTGTCTATACATGATTGTACATTTCTTTTTTCTTTTTTGGTTTTTTGATCTCTGTCCTTACAAGGCCATATGATTAGCACATAAAACATAAAACCATTTACATATGTTGTGAGTGTTTTGACATTCTTTGTGCCTATGTTTACTATGTTCTTTTGAGCACTTTGAACTGAAAGTAGTCAAAGTTTTGAAAAAAGCGTAGTGCACATCAGTACTTTGCTCTCATCAGCCAACAAATGCTGCTTTTCCTCTGATGCCATTAGCTCAGCTCAAGCATTTCCCATTAATGCCATTTGATTAGTTGTGTTGTACGTGCATCACGTCACGATGCACATACAGTACATGCTAATGCATCAATGATTCTGGTTGACAAATCTGTGATTTAACTTTGAATTTTGGGGAAACTTTAGTGTCTTAGCTCAATTCTTCAGGATCTCATTACTTCAAAAACATACTTTTAATCGAATCACATGACTTGCACCATCTTGTTCGCTTATGAAATATATTACCATATGTAGATTATAAACTACATAGTGCCAGCTGCTGCACTGTTTGGTCTTAACAGTTTCCAGGACGACTTCAATCATGAGGAACTATAAGTGAGTTGTTAAAAATTAGACTTAATCTGCAGAAATGAGATGGGAGTCAGGTCTTCAGCTCTCTATATAATTTACCAAAAGTTGCACTGCTTTTAGTTCACTTAGTGACTTCACTGATCTAGACTCAAGAGCCCAAGACAAAATCTTCCTGAGATTGTACAAAAGGGAAAAACATTACAAAACAAAGTTGAAGACGTAAAAAAAATTCCCAGTCCAAAAACAACCCCAAGGACATTTCCTTCTCTTTTCAACCCCTTCACCTTCTCTGAAGGAGCTGAGGATGTAAGACTGAGGACTGGGCCTGGGAGTTGATTTTGGACACAGCCACTCTCAAAAACATAATCCTTACATTTCCGAGGTGGTCTTTGTTGGGAAATACAGACACAGGGACATAGGGTCCTTTGACAAACAAGAACACCACAGCACTATGGGTAATCTTGTGACTTTGTGAGTGTGTGCATTTGGTTGGATTGGGTAGATTTTGGGGTCTGGAACACATGTTGAAGGTGTGAAGGTGTCTAAGGTGGGTTGTGGAGTGAGAAGGATGTTGTGCTGACTTGCCAATGAAATAAGGTCCTCCAATACAACACAAAACATTACTATATTATGGATTCACCGATGCAAGTGCTCTTAATCTCATACGAGGGTTTGGAAGTTGCATCAGGGAATAATGGGAATACTGAGGTAAGAAGTGTAGGAATTGGTGCAGGAATGGAAAATGGATGAGAATAAAAAAGACTGAAAATATGGATTCCATATAACAAAGTAGGAATAGCAGGGCGTGGGCTACAAAAACAGCAACAATGCCCTTTAAATGAAAATAATCCAGATGAGTATAAGTTACTTATTCAGTCATCCCAAATGTTATCAGTTCAAGTTCCAAAATCCAAAAAATCAGTAAAATATACTTTAATATCTCAATTACTACCAAGAAAAATAAATCCATAAAACATAAAAACACAAAACACACAACAAGTGAACAAAACAGTCTAATAAAGAAATTAGCAAGAAGTTGGTTAAGTAATCAATAAAATGAACCACAATGCACTGAGTCAATAAAATAATAAACCAAATGAACAACAAGAACAAAACTTCTAGAAAATTACCAAAACAAAATATTCAATCAATAAATGAAAGAATAACTTGATGACTTTTTGGCTCTTGACTGTCAGTTTGGGAAAGACGGTTTCTGAGGTAATCGTAGGGTAGGTGCAGCGGCTGCTTTTATGCCCTCGTCCTTCATGGCAAATGGCTCAGTAGTAAACCTTGAGACTCAGTGTCTGCCAGGAAAAATGTGTCAAGCTTCAAATATCAAGGATGAGGTGTCCAATTTCAAAATAGGCAAGCACTGAGTCTGGAAAACAAACAGAAGCAGTTACGGTGGAAACCAATCAAAGGAAAGGATTAAACTGGAATTCCTGAATGCTCTGCTGCCTTGACTAGAAACACAGAAAAGACACAAAGATAAACAGACCAAAACCATAAAAATAGAAAAAACAATTAAACTGCAAGAGTAGAAGACGAGCAGCAGAGCAAACGGAGGGGCCCCGAAGAAAAGAGGCAAAGAAATTAGAAAAAAAAAACATGACATCATTCAAAATGACAGGGCATGAAGGCACACACTCTGAAACACACAGACTGAGACACACAGTCTCACCCCCACACACACACCCTCACCCCCCACACACACTCACACATTGTGCTGGTTTACATGATAGACTGACACACCTCTTTCTGAGTCATACTTGAGCAGAATGGATCAATTGAAATGGGGGACTGACTGGAATGGTGAAGGCAAGTGATTGGACGGCGTGAGTGGAGTGGGCAGAATCAACAGGGAGAACAGTGATGACACGTTACAGACCAATGGGGAAGCTTTTAAACGGCGGAATGACACAGCTTTTTCTTTTTAAATTTACCCTTTGTTCAATCCGGCTTACATCCAGACATGGCACAAAAGAGGAAACAAGAGCTTCTTGACATGTCTCTTATCACTTGAAGTGTATGAAATGATTCAGCCTAGAAATGATTCCTCTGTATTACACCGATACCATCACTTCAATCCATTTACAGAATCTACTCAATGCACAACTACGAACAACATATCAATGAGCCACAACACTAAAATAATATTTTGAGAGGATTTTGAGTAAGTATAAGCCTCCGAAACTAGAAAACAGTCCGAAATAATCAGAGAAAAGCTGCAGTGAAAACACTAGAACTGAACAATATGGCTTTTTTTTGATAACCAGGTTCATGTCATTCAATACTGACAATTATTGCAATAAATGTGAAATAACCACTTTATTCAAGTTTTGATCCTGTGTAACATGCAAAGAAACTAGATGGTTATTTGTTGCTATATGATTTGTAAACAAAACAAAAGAAAAAGATGTTATAGCTGAAAATGATGAGAAAATGACAAAAGATGAAAAAGACATGGCAAATAATAATAATAGTTTAGACTCCGTGTCTCATAATTATAAGATCTTTTCTCATAATTAATCCATCCACTACTTTCCAATTATGCTGGTCAGTGTCACGGGGTCAGCAGCCCAGACTTCCCACTACCCAGCCACCTCCTCCAGCTCCGCGGGGGGTCCCCCGGGCGTTCCCAGGCCAGCTGAAAGACTTGGTCTGCTACAGGGCCTCCTCCCATTTGGAGCTAGTTTTGGCAACCGGGGACTGGACCACCCAGGCCCCCACCTTCAGCTGCCACCCACACCGCACAGCACCAGACCCTTACGACTGCAGGTGGTGGGCCCACAGGAAGGCATAGTCATAAAGGTCTTCTCAGGATCAGTCGGGCACGCAAACTCCTCCACCACAATAAAGTGGTGATTCAAGGAGGGGTTTTCTCATAATTATGAGATCTTTTCTTGTAATTATGAGAAAAGACCTTGTAATCCTGAGATACACATTCTTTTGTAATTATGAGGAAAGTTAAGGCTTTCAATAATCCCCCTTTAGGGAATGTGGCACTCTCAGATTTAATCTTCTTTGATTTTTTTTCTCAGACTAAGACATGAGGAAATATTAATGTTTCTTAGTGAGGATGGCATTAATAGTATATAACACTGAAGATGTCTCAAATCATTGGGATTGTTCAGGGGGAGGGTCCACACTGATCTATTAGAAGTCGCTCTCTTCCTGCAGGAGCAGTTAAACCAGTACAGGACGATTAATGGATATAACTATATGCATTTAAAGTGCATCCAAGCTAGTGTTTTAACATTTTATCATGCCTATCAGAATCGCATACCCTGGGCTAATGCACATGAAATATATCAGAAACATAAAACAGAAATGTGCATAATTCCATACTTTCTAAATACTGCAAAAATAGTGGTTAGTGACAAAACCAAGGGACAGTGAAAGCACCACAGACATATCTTGTAATTACAAGATCCATAAGTCATAATAATGAGATACGGATGTCGTAATTATGGGTCTATTTTTTCTTTTGTTCGATGAATGCACTCATTCAAAAAACCCAAAAAAATCAACAACCAACAAAACAAATCTAAACCACACAGATCAAACATGAAAATAGCACAAAAATGACATACAATAGAATTTTTCATGTGTTTACACTGGCTTTTACAATGGTGAATCTAAATGAACCTAAAGATCACAGTCTGTGGTCTTTAGATTATTGTCTTCTATCCATAATTATTAAAAATGTTACATTTAGCAACAGTTACATTGTTTTGTTATATTGATTAAATTGTAATTACAGAATGTCATGGCAATGTAAACAAAATAAAAGCCAAACAAAAAGAAAAATGCTCATCACAATGAATCATTATTACTGAATGTTATAATATAAAATATATGTATCACACTAATGTTTTTTAGCATTTTATTGCCCAGTCCTAGAACAAATCTTCTCACTTAAACATAAGGAAACACACATCACACACAAAATCTGCATATTAAAGGCAACCAGCAATGATGGCGAAAAAGGCTTGTAGATTCTGAATGACACTAATGTTTGCATGTTATTTTATTACTACCTTCTCTATCAATTCTCATCCTTTCACTCTGAAAAACCTCAGATCTATTATGTCTCAACAGTATAAACAACACAATTCACACAAAATCTTCTCTTTTCAGTTGAGCTCAACCAAATTATACACAGCCATAAAATATAATACATGGACGTGATACTGAAATGAATTCAAAAACATCACAGATCACTGACAGATATCCTTTTCAACTACAATGACTACTTGATAATAAATATTAAATAGTAATTAGTGCTTCTTGTGTTTTTTTCTATGTGCAGCATTCATACAAATCCCAAATCCAGTGAAGTTTGGACGTTGTGTAAAATGTAAATAAAAACAGAACACAATGATTTGCAAATCCTTTTTAACTTACATTCAATTAAATACACTACAAAAACAAGATTTGGGGTGGTGGGGGGGGGGTGTCTGTGCTCATTCTCATCACTTTTGGGGTCCTTGGCCTGAAAAATGTTCAAGACCCCTGATCTAGATGACCCTTTTCCTCTTTAGCCCAGAGGACAGGACGGCCATGATTTCCAAAAACAATTTGACATGTCTGGTTTTTAATGCAGTGCTACCTGAAGGGTTGAAGGTCACAAGAATTCAATGCTGGTTTTTGGCCTTGTCACTTACTTGCAAAATGTATCCAGGTTCTCTAAATCTTTTGATGATATTATAGACTGTAAATGATGAAATCCCTAAATTTCTTACAATTGTACATTGCAAAACATTGTTCTTAAACTGTCGGACTTTTGCTCACACAGTTGTTCACCAAGTGGGGAATCTCGGCACACCCTTGCTTGTGAACAACTGAGCATTTTGGGGACACTCCTTTTATACTCAGTCATGATACTCACCTGTTTCCAGTTCACCTGTTCACCTGTGGAATGTTTCACACAGGTGTTTCTTGATCATTCCTCAAATTTCCTTTGGTTGCCCCTGTTCCAGCACTTCTGGAAAATGTTGCAGGCATGAAAAATGAATGAATATTTGCAAAAAAACAACCCAAAAACAATCAATTTTATCAGTTTGAACAGTATATATCTTGTCTTTGTAGTGTATTCAATTTAATATAAGTTGAAAAGGATTTGAAAATCACCAAGGAACTGAAAAGTCGTCATATTGCTATGGTTTGGTTTCTTTGATACAACATCACACACTGCTGCTTGTGTTGTTATGCTGAATCCAAGGGCGTAGGTTTGCATAGGGACGGTAGGGACAAAACACTACCAACTTTTCAGGAGGCTCAAATTGTCCCC
>JAQQAE010015712.1:0-11969 GCA_029823295.1 Pseudamia nigra
ACAATTCAAAAGCAATGTCTGATTTTCATTGGTTCATTTTCATAAAATTTTTTATTTATTATTACTTTTGTCAGATTGAAGGTATTTCTGTGACCATTGTGGGTTTTTCTGTCATATACAGAGGGGTACCAACAGTTTTATCCACGTCTGTATGTATGTATGTATGTATATATAGGCCAGGTGACGTCGTGAGTTTTCATCTAATTTTAAGAAAACTGTTGAGGAACATACCATAAATCTGTGTCAGATGGTTGAAGGTGAGTACAACACTTGAGTCTAGTGGTAGGAAGAGTTAACACACCATAAAATGAACCTCTGTCTGCCAGGAATGCTTGTGTGTCTACTCTAAATTAAAGTATTTGCAGTGTTTTTGGGAATCGGTACAGTATTACAAGACACACAACAAAATTTATTCTTACACCCTTAATGCATGTGAAAGCTCATCTGTCAATAAATGTGTATTTGTTTCAGATTTTTCTTGCCATTGTAAGACTGAAGTGTTTTTTCCTTTCACCAAAGCTTAGGGATGGCTCAGATTCTGGGAACACAAGATACCATACTAGAAAGTAGTTCTATAGAAGTGAATTTATTACTTGCAATATTGCAAATGTCTCAGTCATAAAATTTGTTTCATGTTTCTTTGCTAAATGTAATAAAATACATCCAAATCAGGTTTAGTTGTATAACAAACCCCCACTACGTCGCCCGGTGTAAACATTGGGCCACTAAGCCTCATGTACAGTTTCTATGGTAGATTTAACCATGTTTCTGTGTAGCTCCAGCGAGCGGTGGCAGTAAAGCGGCTCATCCAGGACGTGTTGGACCGTTGCCCTCGCCTCCAGGCCCTCACTCCACCGAAGACCCGGGAGGTGGTGCAGTGGTGTCGTCAGAGAGGCTACACTCCGCCTGACCCTGAGCCCCAGCGCAGAAATGACGATGAATCTATCGAGGATATCCTCACTCAGATAGACAGTGAGCCAGGTGTGTGTGTGTGTGTGTGTGTGTAAAACTTTGTGCTTGGCTCCTACAATGGGAGCATTTCCCTCAGCTTGCTTTTGTGATTTTTGCCGTCAGATCTCATCTGTTCTCAGAAGCTCACACTGGATCAATATTTCCCTGCAGTGTTTCAGGGAGTGTCGATTGTGGGTGTAGTGTTTCTGCTGTTCCTAGTTCTTCCAATAATGCATTTGCAATCCATTAGTGTGTGACTGCATCCTTCATTGTTTTGTTTATCCTTGTTTTTATTACAGTCAGGGTTCTCATTAATTCTGTCTTTTGTCTCTAAATGCTGTGAGAGCAGGCTGCCTAGCTCAGTGAGTCACACACTCACCAGTTCTGCCTTCTGTCCTTTTTTAAAAAATAGTCTCTGGTTGGAATTGTCAGAATGCTGAACTGGTAGAATGAGGTAATATTTAAAAACAGGTCTCTGACACGTGAAGCTGCTGTGTTTCAGTGTGAATTGCTGAAGCAGTGACTCTTTTGTCTTCACCAGGACACTGTTACTGCTTGTGCAATGATGTTTTAAATATGCATTCATATCTTTCCATAGAGTGCCCATCGACTCTAAGTACATGTGAGGAGCTGGTGCTGCGGCTGGAGCAGATGCAGGCTCTGCTGAAGACTGAACCAGAGGAAGCAGATGACGAAATTGTTGACATCATCACTGTTACCCCACCCTGTCAGAAGCTAAAGGTCAAAGAAGAGGAGCAGGAAACTGACTCTGAGCCCAAGTTCTATCTGGGACCCTGTCTGTCTTCTCAGTTTGTCAGTGAAACAGCTCAGCAGGTCAGCAGCCTCGGTGGAGTTTTGGATCATTTCTGTCAATGAATCAAGTATCTGAAAGGTTCAAGATGTCTGCGGCACATATAACAAAAGTTACAGAGGAATAGAGAAACATTATACACCATAAAACACACCATAAATAAAAGACATAAAAGTAACATAATTGTCAGTGTTCAATAAGAATGTGAAAAGCAGTATGCAAATTAGTCAAAGCATCTGCATCCAGATGTTTCTGCTTATAAGTCATTTAAAATACTTTTGAATGCATTTAATGAGACCATCTACTGAAGTTTTAGGTCATTTTCAGGTTGGTCCTAGAATTCTTTCTTGTAAAAACACAATTTTGCATTTTAAATCCTTCAGGCTTAAAAGAATATACAATCGATTGTATGGGATTGGAAAAACATACGATTGATTATCATTATCCATTCTGTCTTTACATAGGGAGCATTCCTTAAGTTAAGGATATCTATAAAATAGGTCTTAAATTGTACCCAGCAATTACAGTCTTGATGCAGTATAATATCCTGGAAACTGCCAAAGTCCCAAATTATTTCAGCTGTCATTTTTGTGTTTGACAGATGTTTTACATACAAGAGTTGATAAATTCGTCTGAAAACACCATCACTTTTATTATTGTGCTATTGCTTTGAGTGTCTGCTTTCAAGAGAGGGTACGAGTGTTTTTTCATTTTGTTCATCACAACTTGTGCTTCTCTCAGATCGGACTAACCTTCCAGCCGGTGGAAGTGGAGAAGAATGTGTTCGCTCCGGTAGTTGAAGCCATGATTCTGAAGGTCAGTCACATTACAGGAACACACAAAAAACATGCTGCCCATATACAGGAACCCATCATCCCACCTACATACCCCTGACTAGAATATCCAGCACATGCTTACTGTAATGCACGTTTCACCTTGTACTAGTAGATCAGAGTGGGTTTCTTTGTGACTAATGATGACTGTGCGTGTGTGTACATACCCTGCAGGCTACAGAACAGTTTGCCAGTGACATCCTGAGAGAAGCATTGGCTGGGGCCTATGCCAAATCCCCTCAGAACAGGTCAGCCTCTGTTTTTTTTCCCCTCTGTAACATATAACTTGCCTTGTGCTCCATTTTTCACTTTGAATAAGTCATTTTGGTGGAATAACACTGCATACAATACATATGCTAGAGGCAGATAGTTGAGCTGTTTGTTGTTTCTCTCTTTTTTTTTAATTGTCATGATTGTCAGTAAAAAAAAATGACTGCTGGGGCTTCTTTCCCAACACAGCAGTACCTTCTTTGTACTTTTTAAAATAAATCTGCAATCTGTATGACCAGCTTATGTAAGCATTTATAAACAAAAACAAAGGAACTGCATATTTTGGGGAACCAGATGCCTCAGCTATCATCATCATCATATTGTGCTGTCCTTGCCTGCAGAAGATTGTGCATTTTGTGCTGTGTACAGTAAGACATTATCGACCTAAGAGCATCAGTTGCCCTGTGAGAGCTGAATTCTCAATCAGTATCATGATATTGAATAGTTAAGTGTTTTATATTCAGAAGCAGTTGCTGAACTGTGCTCTAACACTGTTCTATGGGGGTTTCAGAGCTCCCAGAGAGATCACAGCCATGAACATCCACCAGGCCGTCGGCAGCATCCCCACCTGTGACTTCCTCACCAACATGCACATGGGATACCTCACTAAGGAAAACTGAGGCTTAATATTGGCTGGTAACAGACATAATGAACGCTGCTGAGGACCACCGGAACCATTGACCGATGATCTGGAGACTCTGCTCTTCAAAGAGCCCTGCTCTGTGAATATTCACCGCTGCATGTAGTCCTGTTACCTCAGGTTGTGCAGTTATTACTAATGTACTGTATTCATTAACTTCATCATAGAAGGGCTCAGCTTGCTTTAACAGCAGCAGAATGACAAATATATCTAATAGTCTGGGTATGTTGTAACATTTTAGTCGTAATATATCAAGAAAAGTGGCATCGTGGGACTTGGGTTATTTGGTTTTGAGAGGCAGTTGTGCTCTCATGTACTTTTATAACAAGATTATTTTGATGATGGAGTGTTTCTTGCCTGACATCCAGTCAGCCAGTGGGGAATGAAGCCGGAATGACTTAAAGTGCTACATAACATCAGACAGCAGCCCCCTACTCCAGGCTTTATCCTACGGTCTCATCCACTGGACTGGAACGAGATCATACATCAGTTACAGATGGAGGTGAATCACTCATTTACACAAAGTACTAAACAAGAGGCGCTAATGGACATCTGAGTATTACAAAAGTCTGTTAGTTCCGTTCATAATAGTGTCTAATGGGAACATGTGGCATATATACCTCCAAAAATGCCATCGCCATGGCAACCAGTTATGTATTTTAGTGCCACCTTGCAGAGGAAACTACCACTTTTGAAATATTAACATGGAGGTAGCGGCTCTTATCAAAAGCTGTTCAGAGAAACACCTGATTCATGTTGGATTATGTTGCAAACCTGAATCAGTTATCTATCCGTTTAAACTGAAAGAATCATATACAACTCAGCAGTGTCAGTATTTATTTTCTAATTGTCAGGTACCCTGATTGACAGCCAGATAAAAGTGCTTTTAACCATAACGTGTCTATCATGCAATGTGTGTGACCAATATGAAATCCTGTTTTATTTTTTTATCTACTCTGTACCTGCAAAGAGAGTGCATATGTGTGGATACTGTATGCATCAATTAACACATTTCATGGAAGGCAAAGGTGTCCATGTGTTTGTAAGCTGATAAAGTTGTGTTTATTCTGCTTAAAATGGAGTTTTGTGTGATGTTGATGTTTTGTTGACTAGGTGATCTGGCCAAAACTTAGAATGATCTTTTGATGAAGTCATCTGTCATTTGTTCCACAAATTTTGAGAGTTTATGTAAAACATAGGCTTATTATGGCCACTTGATTATTGTTTGCCTAAAATCTTTACAGTTTTTTAAACCCTTTTGGGTCCAATATGGAATATTTAGACAAAAATGAAGAAGCTTGAAACAAATGTGCTCCATGATGAAGTAAGTACATCCTGTGTGCCATATGCTGGTGACAGCTTGTAGTGTTTCCTCATTAATTACCCGGAATGTGGCAGGCTGCCATAGTCTAATTTGTCTCATCTGTTTCACCATGAACCAATGAAAATCTTTTTATATTTCTCATCACATAAAAAGCTGTGTTTTCACCATTATTGTAAAGCCAGACTAACTGCAGGTCAGATGTCTACATTCATTAGCAGGTCACAGAGTTATTGTTGTTGTACAGTTCAGCAGTAGCAGCCGCAGTGAAATAAAATGTTACACAAAGTCCAGAAGGTTAAAGTGATGTAACTGAACACTCAGCACTGAGAGGCTGTAAAGAATCACCATAAACTATCTGGCTCACCATGCAACATTAATGATCCAAACAACCCTTAATGCAATGCTCTCTGTAAAGTACCTACTTATTCTCTTAGGCCATTAACATGAATCTGCAGGAAAGTCTGGACAGAGCTTATTCCTTTATTTAATGATGCTCTCTGTGTAAGAACTCTGAAAAGCCAATGAAATGACAAATTAAGGTCGTCCATGACAAATCATCAGATCAAGTCCTTATGTGTCGAGTCAGTGACTGGAAGTGTATTTGAGCTGGGAGATTGTGAAGTCTGTTCAGCCGAGTTAGTGTTGAGCATACTGAAATGTTGTATTTTTATGTTTTAGTGCAAACCAAAAATGTTATCAATATTCTTGTAATAAAAAAAAAATTACTGAGCTCATCATTTCACAATTAGTAAAACTCTCTGCATTTGTCCAATACAGCTTTGTTTTTTGATTTTTTTTAAATGTGTATTTAATGTCATTAAATATGATTTGTATTTGCAGTGTAAACACAGGTTTTGGCTTAAATTACGTCTCTTAAGGACAGAAATGTACAAAGAAATACCTCATGAATGGCCATATTTGACATCACTATATACATTTTCAATATAGCAATGTTGAATTAAATGCACTAGAATGTCATAAATGTCAATCACAGCATCATGTGAAGGTAGTCAGAGCACAGACCCCAACTAACAGAGCAAACTAGAATTGTACTTGATGGTCACGTCGATCCATGTCTGTAGCCTTTTGATAAATATGGTGCAGTTTTCAGTAGATCTTTGTGTAAACTTTCCATAATGTATATTTGACACTTGGACCTCATGACCTATTTTTAGACCTCAATCTTAAAGGTCAAATGCAAGGACGTTGGTGAGGCGTCCTAGACCCTATTGTAAATTGCATTCACATGTCCCTACCTCAGATAATAAAGTCGCTATATGTCAAAACTGATTTTAAATTTTTATGATCCAGTGACCTTGATCTTTGACACTTTGTCTCCAAAAACAACCGCAGGTATCCGTCTCAAGGTCAACCTGTACGCAGAGTTTGGCAAACTTGGCTTCATTTCTATCATGTTGCTTCTTATACAAGTTTTTGTTTTGTTACGTCTTTTATTGTTCTTGTTGATGTTTTTTATAACCTTTTCCAGAGGGCATGCTTCTAGTGTAAAAAAGACATATCATGCATTTACTGGCATAATATTTTAAGTTTCTGGACCCAAAAAATGAAATGAATGTGGTTTTCACCAAAATTAGAAAAAGAATAGAAATGTTTTGTTTTTTTTAAATCAGCAAAATGAACAAAAATGATGAGGAAATAAACAAGATGAGCAAAAATTAATGTATGTTTTTTAAAATTGGTTTTTGAAATGTTGCCAGCTAAAATGTACATCGCGTGTCATGCAGTTCACAAAAAGTTAGGATATTTTTGTGGCTCCCAACATATTTTTTTCTTTCTGTCCAAAAACTGCTCCTTATGTTGTAAGGGCTGCAGACCCCCTGTAACAGACAGTAAACATGTTTATTTCTGCTCTAAAGTTGAACATTGTAACATGAGACTCAGTGGGTATTGACTCGCTTTTGGAGCCAGCCCCCCAGTGGACACTGACAGTACTGCAGTTTTTGACACGTGCATTTAACTCTCAGCTAGAGGTTGCTGCTTGTATCTCAATCCTATAGGAAAGTATAGGAAACGCAGTGTTGGTCGAACAGGTAGAAGTGTGAGTTCGAGCCATTAAAACCAAAAATTTATGCATTGCTACTGCTACAGATGCTGAAACTATGGTATTAAATAACAAAGCGTTTAATAAGGTGACCATATTCGGATCTAGTTTCATGTCATTGCTGTAATTACACTGTGATTGCAACTAAACCATCTGGGATAACAGCAGGTTATTTCACCAGTACCCAATTCATGCAGTCTAATGATGTGACGAAAAACACTGTAAAGCAAATTGTCTAAAAAAATATACAACTGAGAAAAGTGTTAAGAACCTAATCCTCTTTTATTTTCATTTCCTTTAAATACATATGTGCTCATTTTCTTCAACAATAAATTTACAAAATCACAGACCGTGAATTGTTCAAAGCAAACTAATTGAGAGATAACTTATTTAGCTTTCTGATAAAAGTCAGGCAGATTTCTAGCAACACCAAAATGCAACAAATTACTCAAAGCACACACACGTACTAACACACCACGACTTTGTCATTCATTATTGCAGCGGAGTCAACATTTTATACAACAAAACGACAAATACCAAATCACACACTCGGAGACAAACACATGGAGCAGCCATGTTTCCTTTGTCTACAAGCGGGGAAACAAAGGAGAAAAAAAAGCTTGTTGCAAAACTATTTTCTTGACATGCATTTTCATTGCCTTAGCAGTAGGGGTGGAGAGGAGTGTAAAAAGGAGGTGTTGCATTAGGATATTAGTTCTCCATCTCAGCTTGTGGTACTGATGCTGCAGCTCCATGGGCTCTGACAGAAGGATACATTCTTTGCATAGATTCTTGTGTAGTGGAATGGACTAGAAACACCCACCCCTCCCCCCGTTGTTGCCTTAAACCAAAAGTGGGATGTTTGGTGAAATCAGCAGCTGTCAGATGTTGAAGACTCTCGATCCACTTTGAAAGACAGCAGAAGGGTTCGGAGGCAGCTTGGTCCTCACCAAATGCTCCTGAGAAGAGGAAAGACAAGACAAGGCAGAGGGAGAGATTCATGCTGGTGTAACAGCAGCTCTTAAGGTCATCGCAGAGATGAAACCAGAGATGGCTCTGGGGCTTACACTGGACCCATGAAATGAGAGGAGAGGAGGTGGTCTGGGCTGTCACAAAGTATCATGTCTGCTGTCAGGGTGCTGCACGTCAGACGGTACTGCTGTTTTTCCTTAGCGATGCTCTGTTCTGCTGAGGGCAGCTGTTCTCAAAACCAGAATCTGATTTGACTGCGCAGGGACATGAAATGCAGCTGAGTTATTATTAGGTAAAGGTGCAGTGTGGAGTAACTACACTACCAGTGCAAAGACTATGTACATTAATACTGAAGACATCCAGAAAACATATGAAATTATATAGCAAATAAAGTCTTAAATGACACAGAGAATCTTTTTGATTGTGGGCTGTCCAAAGTAACCACATTTAACTTTGATGACCCATAACATTCTTATATCAGATTCAGGTAGTTACCCGGAATGGTTTTCGATTACCGTAACAGGTGAGTTAATTTGTAGCTTTTCTTTCCTCCTTAATGTTTTATAAACGAGGAGTTTTCAGCTGATTTTGATACAGGGACCACATTTCTGACTAAGAAGTAAGGGGGGGGGGCACTGGTGTTCAGTATGAAGACAGGTATTGAAATTAGTTTTTTTTCTTACTTGTTAGTGCAATTTCTGGGTGTGGTGAATTGAACAGTCTGTCAATTCTTGTCAGTATAGTAGCAGATAGGAACAGTCTCATATCATTCTTTGGCTCCAGCCTGCCCTGTACTTATTCCTCAGGTATGCCAGTGTGCAAAATCCACTCACACTGATATGTAGTTGCCAAAGGTAAAAAAAAAAAAAAAGTTTACTGCTTTTGCTTCAAGCTCTGAAAATTCAGCCCAGCACCATTTATGATGGCACTGGCTACACATAAAATCGGGCAGCTGTGGCTCAATAGGTAGAGCGGGTTGTCCAGGAGCCAAAGGGTTAGCAGTTCAAATCCCAGCTTCTTGTATCCACAGACCAAAGTGTCCTTGAGCAAGACACTGAACCCCACATTTCTCCCAGTGAGTGTCACTGGTGTATGAATGTGTGTGTGGCTGGGTGAATGGTAAGCAGTGTAAAGCACTTTGAGTGCCGTAGGGTAGAAAGGCGCTATATAAGTGCAAGACCATTTTACCATTTACATAAAACCGACAAGGCCAGGGGTCACCAGGAGACCTTGTTACTGTAAGAAATTGTCAGTCAATCTAAAAAATCTCAGGAACTTTCAATGTGTCCCTAAGTGCAGTTACCAAAACCATCTAATAAACTTGAGTGTTTCTTACTAATATGGATTTGTACAGTAGTTATAGTAGCATTAATAGGGCTATTGACTCTGTACCCACCCCTCCTCTGCACAAGACCACTGATGGTCAAATAGTAAGGTTCTTAGCCAGTGGACCAAGGTCTCCTGGACGGTTTTTTGCAGGTGGGCGCCTTGTGAATCTGATGAGAGAATGCCATCAGTGTGCAAAACCTCATCAAACTCAAATGTGGCTACTTTGTACAATTTACAATATAAAAGGTTTTCAGTGATTTAACACTTTTCCCTTGACAACACAACTCCATCCATGTTCACTCACATTTCAGATATCTTCAGTATTACTGTACAATGATAAAAGTAATAGAATTACAGAAAAGCCACTGAAGGAGAAGGTGTGTCCAAACATTTGACTGGTAGGGTTACCAGTAGTGGAAAAGGGGCAGTGTGTGAACCTCTAACATCACTCTGTACATCTGAGTCGCTTTAGAAGAACCTACAGTTTCTGCAAAAATGTGAAGGTCCTCAGGAGAGTCAGTGTTTGGATTGTTTGTTCTAAGACAGGGGTGTCCAATCATTGCCAGAAAAGGAAAGGGGTGTCCTTCCATGGAGTCATTTCTACAATATCTTACAAACTAAGATATTGTAGAAATGTGGCAGACTCCATGGAAGGGCACTCCTTCCCTCTGTAGATGAATGGGTTTATTCTCAACTAATGAACAAACTAATGAAAATCTAATGATACACACTATATATTCTATTTCTGCAGTGGATCCCTCTAAATCCAACAGACTGCACCATTAAGCTTTGACTTTTTGATTCCATAATTCTGATTTTTTTTTTTGGGGGGGGGGGTGTCATAAATGAATTTTTTTTGCATCACCAAGGATTAATTTAATGTTATCTGTTTATGTTGTAACTTACTTGAAATGGACAGTACAGTACATTTTGGCATTGTTACACTGAATGCATACTGATGTATAGAATTTGAGTCAATGATTGATGAAAATGATGATATGCAGTAATTCTGTTATGCAATAATTTTGCCCTCTGTACAATGCATAGTCAGTAATGCCAAATGTAAAGTAAGCTGGTCACTTTCTGATTACTTTGTCAGAGCCTAAAGTTGACAACGTTCACAATCTAAAGAGTCATTTTTGGACCGAAAGATTTTTTTTAAAGTGTCTAAAGCCACAAATAATATTTAAATTCTTTACATACCACGTGACATGTGCTTTAGCTGGCAAAACATTAACAGTATTTGGTTAATATTTAACTCTTTTTTTTTAATCATTTTGTTGATTCTTTTCGTTAATTTTCTTGATTATTTTGCTTGTTTTTGCTCAGTCAATTTATTGATTATTTAGTCATTTTTGCTCATTTTGCATACTAGTTGGTTAACTTTTTGTTTTTTATTTATTTAATAATTTTATTCATTTTTGTTAATTTTGGCTCATTTCATGGATTATTTTGCCAAATATTTTTTATTTATTTATGTTCATTTTCTTGTTTACATTCATTTACTTGGCTATTTTGTTCATTATTTTGTTCATTTTGTTGGATATTTTTAAAATTATTTATACATTTTCAGTTAGATCATTCATTTTCCTTTAGATTTAGTTAAGTTTTTTTCTTTTTGTTGATTTTGTTCTCATTTTGTTCATTTTGATTTATAATCCATCAGTGGACAAAGCCCCAGGAGCCACTAGAGAGGGGCGAAGGAATTGTAGACCCCTGGTCTAGTCAATCTCATGTTAAAAACTTTACCTACGAATAACATGTGTCCCTATTCTATTTACATAGTTAGAATTTTTTGGTTATGACTTAATGTAGGTTAATTTTTCTCAAAATGTGATAATGTTACTCCCCAATCGGCAGCAGCGGTGAAATTACAAATTAATTGCAGCCATTAAATTCCCTCCACATCCTCCTTTGTGATGTCATCAGTGCATCAGTCCATGCACAAATGTAACAGGTGATCGTGATGCCCTTTTAAGTGGATGCACCTGCTGGAAAACAGACAAAAGATGAAGTGGAATTCTGTTCTGTGCTGCTTTACACACGACTGCCACTGTGATCTTTAGACAGACTTTTATTTTCACAAGATAATACGTATATAACACCAAAGTGACAAATACTGTAGCCCATTTCTGTAGTTTGTATTATTATATTGTATTTTGTATAATGCTTTTATCATATGAACCGCAGAGTGCAACATGAGGTTGGAATATGTGAGCAACATTTCTGCACTAATACAGTCATAATGCCAGCTCTAATCAGTGCATCAGAACAATGTGTAAAATGACTAAATACAGATTTAAATTATGAAGAGCTCTGTGGCACAATTACAAGCTAATCTCTGTTCACTGAATTTAATTTTTCTGACATAAACCACTTTTTAATCAATATGGAGATGCTCATTTGCCCAAATTCTAATAAACCCGAGGTTGTTATCCACCATCTGGAAACATCCTGAGGTGTAAAATCTCAGGGCCACTGCCATATTTAACAGTGCTGTTCACTCCATAACACTTTCCTTGCTGAGAGATATTGAGCAGCATAAAAAAAACTGAGTTGAGTCTGTTTCTCAGTCCATATCAGAAAGTCAGTTTAAATGCCTCTAGTGAAAATGGACCACCTTTGGGTGCCACAAATTAAAATTACATATAGACGGAGGTGGGTAATACTCAAGTACATTTACTCCTTTACATGTACATGACTACCGTAAAATTCACACTATAGGCCGCGGCTTTTTTCACACATTGCCGACCCTGCGGCTTATACAGTGATGCGGC
>JAQQAE010015713.1:0-11969 GCA_029823295.1 Pseudamia nigra
GATTATAAAAACAAAACAAAATTCAAAATGACATTTTTGGGGGGGTGCGCCTTATAATCCGGTTCGCCTTATAGTGCGGAAAATACGGTATACAAAATGAGCAACAATGAAAAACATGAATAAGAAATTAACAAAATATGCATATCATAAGCCAAAGGAACAAAACTGAACAAAACAACAACCTAACATTGACAGCAAAATTAATTAAGGGCAAAAACCATCAAGAAAGAGAACAAAAATTAATTAAAACTGGGTTAATGACAAAGTTAACAAAGTATTTAATAAACAAAATCAACAAAATAATTAACAAAAGTTGACAGAAAATTTATGAAAATGAAACAAGGGGGCAAGTACTTCTGTGGCTCTAGAACTTTATTATTATTCTTTTTTTTTTTTACTTTTTGTCCAAAAATGGCTCTTTATATTGCAAAGGCTGCTGACCCCGGCACTAACTAAAGCCAAACTGAAATGTATTAATAACAGTAACCCTGTAGGACACTGTCCATACACAGGATGGGAACGTGGGCCTTCGTACATCACTGGGGTGTTGATGAAGAGGAAGAAAATCCATCTCACTTCTCAGCGTGTCACCCTGCTCCTCACCTCATCCTGGCAGAGCTGCGCAGCTTCACTTCCTGACAGCCTGACGCGCTAACGAACAGCTCTGGAAAAACAAGACGTTGGCCAGAAACAGAGAGGACACTGGATATGAAGAGGGGATTTAGATGCAGAACATCAAACTTGTAATAATGTGTGTGCGAAGAGAGACTCAAAATAACAGTGCACTTCTGTTTACTGCATGACATGAAAACTCTGCAGAAAGAAATTAGCCTGTCTTAACAGAACGATTGGAAGCAGGGATTAGCATGTAGCCTCCATGTTATTCATTACACTCACAACCTCAAACATACTGTTGCTTGAGCCTGGGCATTGCATGCAATGGTTAACATATGAAAGAACATGACGAAAATACAAAAATAAACACAGCATGACAAGACACTGGTTTCCCATACGTACTGTAGGTTTGCAGACTTTGCAGCTTTTGTCTCTTTAGTCATGCCACCTGGCTCATGTTTCCATCCTCTAAAGGTCCCAACCATAGACTGGATACATAACTGGGCAAAGTGACCATGACGTCACCCATTAGTTTCTGAAGGGCCTTTTTGAGGCCAATTGGGTTGTCACTTCCCGGACGGCATATTGGAGCCAAAAACAGGATGTAACCATATTTGGATGAATGGCAGCGGGGCTTTCGAAGCGTTCATACCAGGGGACTCATGGGAAACTAATGTTAGCCCCTACTGTAGCTTACTGATGAGGTAAAACTTCACTACACAGTGTCAAAAAAAGTCATATTACTCTGACATATTACAGCTGCAATCAAGTGCATCTCATGTATAACTATGAACATATTAAGTAAATAGAAGATACAGTACGAAGGTCCGAATGGGTCCGACTTCACTAGTGAGCTGTTACTATAGCGGCATGTCAATCAAACCCCAGCAAGGCAGTGATTTGTTGGATTATTTGCTGTAATATCTTAATAATGGAGCAAAAAGTTAAAGATGAACCACCATACTATTAGAGGGTCCAAATAAAACGTTTGAGACCATGATGCCACATGAAAAAAAATTATTTGCTGAGTATTTTCAGACAGAAGTCCAATGTATCTCCGTAGGAAAAACGCTTCTTGGAGCCGGACGATCGGTTCCCCGGGGACCAGGCGGTGGGATTACAACGTAAAGTTACTTTTGCATTGGCCTCACCGAACAGCCCCGGTCGTTGCCCCTTGGTCTCAACACATCTGAGAGTCTGAGGCCAAAAGTGCAAAATACTTGTGACTTGTTCAATAAAAGTTCTAAATATACTGTATATGCACCAGTTCGTCAGACAGTAAATAATAACAGTTTCGGCAGCGCCTGGAGCTTCATTTGTCATCGGTGTCACTGTGTGTAGTCTAGTGTTTTCTGTTCCTTTAGCAGAGGTGTGTAGAGTAAACAAATACAGCACACTAGTAAAAGTAGGCTATTGCTACTTTTTAATTCTAATGACTCAAGTAGCGGTAGAAGTACTCTTTAAAAAATATTTGGGTAAGAGTAGAAAAGTATCTGATAAAAAACTACTCAAGCAGTGAGTAACTTCATAACATGGTATTCATTACAACCTCATATATTGATTCCAACAGGTATTTTTGTCATTTTTGTTTGAGATAACCAGTGATTATGATTGGCCCTATACAAATAAAACTGATTATGATTATTTTTCATCCTTTTTGTTTCTTATTTTGTACATTTTTTAAACTTAATTGTTTTTTTAACCAATGTTGTTGCTTGATTTGTTGATTTTTTGTTAACCTTTTGGATTATTTTTTCTGACATTGTTGCATATTTTGTTACATTTTATGTTAATTTTGCAGTATACTGGAAATCTTTGTTCCGTTTTCTTAATTTTCTTGAGGACTATCAATTTTGTTACTTTTTATGATTATTTCTTGTTCATTATTGCCAGTTTTATTGCTTAATTTATTCATTTTGATTATTTGTTCAATTATTTTGTACTGTTTATATTTAAGTGGTTGATTTATTTCACCTTTTTTTACACCTACATTGACGTGGAGCAAAATGTAACTGAGTAGAAGTACATTTTTTTCATCACACATGTAACTACTGAAAATAAGAGTAAAAAATATCCTGCAAAAGACGTACTCTTACAAGTACATTTTATGATAAGAAAACTACTGAGGTACAAGTAAAAGGAGTACGTGTACTACCCACCTCTGTTCTCTGAGTGCAAAGTGCAAAGTGATTCTGAATCATATGACTTTGATGCCAGACAAGCTCCTCATCCTGATGGTCATACTGTTTGGACATGCGTTGTCCTTTTCGTTGTCATGTAAAGTCTCTACTGAAGACCCAGCAGGCTGAAACAAATACAAAGACCTTGTGGACTTTATTACGTAATGACTTTGGAGTGAGAATTTTTTTACTTGGCTACCATGATAATGTGGCCGAACTGCCACTTCTTCTAAGCAAGTCACATATTTTTCCAGCTTTGTGTGTCACTGCTCTAGTGTGTGAATTTCTTTGTTCTTGTGAGGCTTACCAGTAGTGGTGAATTATTTTCATCTGACCATATTTCTATCAGAGCTTTAACCTCGTCTTCACTCCACATCTGACTGCAAGCTATTTCTCCCGGCTATCATGCTACATACGCGTTTGTTTTGGTTGTGTTTACCCACAGTGCCTTGTGTTGTAGTCTGCTTCCTCCTTTTGGTTCAGTTGGACCTTAGTGTTGCATGTCACCTGATGTAAAAGAGACAGTAAAAGACAAGAAAGTCACTTTTGGGTGACACAGCGGCACCTGTTCAAATTAATGACTCATTCAGTGGTAACAAAAACCCAACTACTGTACCATTACTTTTGGGTGATTATACAATAATGAAGGTATAGTTATGAATTTTATATAGTACATGTATTCCTTTTCTGTAATTAAATCCCCCCAAATTTTGCATTGGAACTTTAAATGTTTGCCAGTCTTTTATATGTAGAGTTGTACTGTAAATCTGGGTCAAATATGAAAGGCACAAATGACGCAGAAAAAAATCTGAATCAATGACATACATGTGACCAACAGAACGCTATGATCTGGAGTCGCAGATCGACTCCTTTACGCATGGAAATTATTCTTGGATTGCCTTGAGAGGCAGCCAAGCCATAGTGCAATGACTGAAAATCAAACATGCGGGGTACAGTACATATGAAAGTCTTTATGGGACCCTATACTGTGCCTCATTCTGTGCTTCAGCCACCCCTATCTGTGTTGTCGTCCTCAGGGCTGTGTAAGCTCTGTGGTTTTGGCATGCTGGTGCAGAGATCTCGGTAGTTCCTGTTGTGGGGAAAGCGACTATTACAGCCCCTCACTGCTACAGTTCACAGAACAATTATCATAATTATCATTTCACCAAATAGCGCTATGATATCCAGTGATGCGGCTGCCATGGGGTTTTGAATGTCAGCTTGATTTGCCAGCTATGATTCTATTTTGCAGTCTGTCTTTAATTTTGTCTCTTTTGTGTATTCAGTCGTGGGAAGTAGTGGCATTCACAGTTGCGTGTCCCTGGTTGAGTAGCCACTGTGACAAATTTATTAACCAACTACCTTACATGTAAATATTAGAACCTCCCTAAGCCCTATAGTCCACTAGCCTTTCACAATATTATTAAATTACAAATGTGTTTTTCCAATTCCTCTTCTGAATTCTTCATCTTCTCTTATAATGTCAGCGTGCAGCTCAGTGTGCTTTAAGAATACACCACAAATTGTACTTTAAAATATGTGAAGTCTTCATGAATCACATGCTACCACATTTCCTGGTGATTTGAATGATGAAAATGGCAGGAATGTCATAAAACAGAAAAATTCGTTTCTAGTTGAAAAATGGACAAATGGTCAGATCCATTTCTTTTAAGCCACATTGTTCCATCATGATTTAACATAGACACATGATTAAAAATCTAAACAGCTAACAAGAATGTATTGTGCCCAGTGCGTATCTTGACGTCTTAGGTGATATTTGCAAAATTCCATTTTAAAGGTGTAGTTTCTAGAATTTAGCGAAATATAGCAGTGTTGCAGATTGTAAAAAAAAACTCAAGCCACCTGCCCCACTCCAAGGGTAGGTTTGGAAAAGTGCACAGCATCCATCCGTCCATCCATCCGTCCATCCATCCGTCCATTCATCCATCATCTTCCCCTTATCCTGGTGTGGATCGTGAGGGCAGCAGCCTAAGCAGAGAAGTCCAGAATTCCCTCTCCCCAGCCACCTCCTCCAGCTCCTCTGGGGGGACCCCCAGGCCAGCCGAGAGACATACTCCCTCCAGTGTGTCCTGGGTCTGCCCCAGGGCCTCTTCCCAGTTTGAGCTAGTTTTGGGGATTGGACCACCCAGGTCCTCGCCATTGGCTGACACCCAAACCACACAGCACTTAGACATTTTACCATTTCATTGAAAATATTAGCTCTCATTCTGAATTTGATGGCAGCAACACATCTCAAAAAGTTGAAACAGGGGCAACAAAAAGCTGTAAAAGTAACAGGTACAAATCAAAAATAAATTGAGAATTTGACAACTAATAGCCCTTTCAGATCAAGCTTCCAACCCTGCTTGGCGACCTGGGTTGACAGGTGGGTCTGTCCTGGGTCACCTAACCCGCCATGCCATTGCCTAAGGTAACATGTTGTTGTCTGTCCTTGAAGATGATGTGTTGTTCAGAAGCGGATGCTTGTGATCTTTGGGCCCTCAGGTTGGCACTGTATTAAAAACAGACATGATTCTCTACTGGAAATCACTGCATGGGCTCAGGAAAACATCCAGAAAGCACTGTCTGTGAACAGTTCACTGTGTAATCCACAAATACGAATTCATCAAGAAACCATATGCAAACATGATCTAGAAACACCACTACCTTCTCTGGGCCCAAGCTCATTTAAAAATGTTCTGAAACAAAATGCAAAACTGTTCTGTGATCAGATGAATGTCTGACACCATTATAAATTAAGTCACATTTGCCCTGTTTCATACATTATGACTCCTAAAGCCCATTTATATACATGATTTGAATTACGAGGCTCAACGTGACATGAGTTCCATCCAGCTCCCCCATTTAAACCCAATAATAAATCAGAGCAGACATTTCTTGTAACATCCAGAAAGTCATATTTTTGCATTACGGTCTTTCCCACAGTTTCTGCTCAATTTACATAAAATTCAAATCAGTGTATTCAGCCAAGCCTGCTTTCCCACACAGACATATGAGGTACCACCTGTGGCCGAAAAGCCTCTGCTTGCAGGCTACTCCAAGCATATTTCAGCTTGGGGTCAGACTTTGCCTCTATGAAAAATAGAAGTGGCTTGTTCACAGTCTGTACCTCGGAGTTCCATCATGTTTCTTGTGTAATCCTTCTGACAGACGGACAGACAGTACAGATAAGATAAACTCCTTGGCAGTGATAATAACCAGTGATTTTTCCTCACTTTTGTTACACATAGACTAAAGCTGTATAAAGAGAAAACACAGTAACGAGAAGGAAGAAATGAGGCATTCATTAGTCTACCGAGTGGAGGACAGGGAAAAATGATGTCAAGAATAGCTTTTATTCAGCCAAGACAGTGTTAGAAATCATCCTGAATCTCCATCCAGCTCCACTTTCTCTCAGTCACAGGGACTGTCATAAATGGCCGCGACTTAACCATTATGTGTGGCGCTGAGCATTAGACACCAGCATGTCTGCCATCAAGAGTCAATATGCTGCCAGGGGTGAGAGGTCACATCTGAACATGGGGATGGGAAACCACTGGAGCCAGCGGAAGGGGAATAAAGGAGACAGAACTGCAGGGTGGTTAAATGAAAGGACACAAAGTGGTTTGAAGGAGAAGCATCGACTTTCTGTATGACTGAATTTCCATTATAAATCTGAACTTGCTATCACTGCCAAATCACACTGAGCACTGTGCTTTGGCAGATACAGTCCCCTTATTTAGGTTTGGAGTTTAGAATCTAACATCAGTTTTTTGCTTAATTTCTATCTAATCACAAAACAAGGGACAATGGTGTTGTGCGTGGGTTTAAAAGTAACTGCATAGGTTTGTCTGAACAAACAAAAACTGAAAAATAATAAAAATGACCAAATTAATCAAGAATATATACAGACTATTTAAAAAAAAACAACCAATGTGCAAAAATGAGCAAAAAAAGAAAGAAAATGAATAAAAAATTTAAAAAAAACTAACCATGAAAATGAATAAAAAATGAACAAAATAATCAAGAAAATGAGTAAAAATGAACAAAAATATCAAAAAATGAATATAAATAAAGAGGGTACCCTTGATACTGATATTGAGGGGGACAAATTGACCTCCATCATACCTGAAATCTACACCTATGGGGAATTTTGGCCTTAACCTCTGAAAAGCTGAGAAATGTATAAGATTCATACAGAGACACATACATATACTGTACTTCTACAAATTTGATGTGACACTTCCTATATTGTCCCATTCTAAGCACTAGCACACACTCATACTACCGTTAAAGGAGCACTTTTACATACTTGTGGCAGCTGTAAATCCCTATGAAGCCACATTTCCTTCATTAAGATATATTTCACCGGCAAAGAATTCTGGGTGCAGTCTGTTTCAATAAGACCCCGAAAGACTCAGTGTGGCTCATTTATCAACATAAAGGAAGTGCGAGGAGTCCAGGACAGGCACTGAAACCTGTACTTTAACACAAAACATCACCACTATGCTTGTATTTGCAGTGGTTAAAGGAACTATCTAGAAACACGTCTGTATCCAGAAAGCACTCAGAGAGCACCGACTCAGTTTCCCTCCATAGTGAAAACCTACCATTATCATTTGAACCAATGCTCCCCCGGTGTTATTGCCCCCAAAAGAAATATTCTTAAATTTATTTGACCCTCATAAATTGATTCTTTGACAATGAAAACCTACCATTACCATTTGGAATCACATACAGTACATATCAGTATTACTTCAATCGTTATTCATGAAAAATAATGTTTCCATTCCGGATCTAGCTCCGTAAAAGTTGAAAATACATCAACTCCGCAGACTTTCCACTACAATTTGGTCAGTTGCATGTTTATAGCTTTATTTATTACCTTACAGTAGCTATTTGTCACCAACCCCTGTTAGTATAAACATTCTGGATCACTACAGGATATATCTGGAATTTTTCCCACATCTGGATCAAACTTTGTGGTTTGATAGAATCCATGATGCTATTCTATGTTTTTTGTCTACATTTTCTGCTTCTCACTTGTGCCGTTACAAAGACACATGTTGAATTTGTGAATTTGTATCTCACAGTAGTGAAGAATCATATAAAAATCTTCCAGATCCAAACGATGATCCAGATTATTACCAGAGTCTAATCAATTGGTCCTTGTGCCATTTCTGACCTATCCTGAAAATGTACTAATGTCAACAAAAACATAACCTCCTTGCCTGAGGTAATAAAGCAGTGAGCAGCAACAATCTTATGTTCTTTTGTGTCATGAAAAATTAGAAGAATGTCTATGCTGCAGTTGCAACTACTTTCTTTGCCTATGTTTAGAAGTTGGAAAAGGTTTGCTCTGGTGGAAATACAGCAACATGAGTATGCTAACC
Source organism: Pseudamia nigra (assembly GCA_029823295.1). NCBI lineage: Eukaryota > Metazoa > Chordata > Actinopteri > Kurtiformes > Apogonidae > Pseudamia > Pseudamia nigra. Next base: position 8,189 of record JAQQAE010015713.1, read on the forward strand.
ATAGACAATAATTAGACACTATTTTACTATCATCATTAAAGTGCTTATTAAAATGACATTTACGTGTTGCAGTCCGCAATTCTAGTTCTCTAAACATTCTGAATTATATGTAAACATTATTCAAACAAGGTCATTTCTCGACCTAGATTTGCTATTCGAGCCGCAGCTCAAATTCCCTCAAAGAACGCACAACCTGGTTTCCATTTAACCACTTAATTTAACTGCCTAATGGTTCCTGAATGCCTTAATCACTGTAGCTTGAGATATGCTTCTCTCAGGAAAACAAAACTCTGACTGACATTTGTTGCCAAGACTCAAATCCAACTGTGGAACAATTGGCTCTGGTTCCTAAAAGCCTTGTACTGACAGAATTCAGAGGTGTGGTCAACTTCAAGGTGCAGCAGTCTGAAACATCTTAAGTGTAGAGCTCATGTCACCACCTTTGTTTGGTCTTAATTCTCTTCATCCTGGCATAGAAAACCATTTTGACTGCTTGTTTGTTCTTTTTTCTTTTCGCTGAGCAGACCTATTGAGAAGCCTAAACTTGTTTTAAGTCTGTGAACGAACGTGTGTGTCTGTGTATGCACGTCATTGCATCGTGTGCTCAGTGTGCGCAGTGCCTATGGCTTCCCTGCGGGGGTGTATGTGTGGAATCCATCACCTGGCCCAGGTGTGCGTTCCTCCTCTGAAACCTGCACTGGGACTCTGTGAGGCTCCGGGCCCGTCGGGGTCATCCAGCCAGCAAGTGGCGCTTTATTGCTCACCTCCTGGGCCCGTCTCCTCCTCCTGTCCAAGCAGCCGTGTAATGAAGCCCTAATGAGCCTGTCACTCTAACTGTCACTTATTCTCACCTGAGACACACGGAGACAGACTGTGAAACACAGGGCGAAAGGCATGAGTGGCTGAGGGAAGAAATTCATCTGGGGAATGCAAGGATTAGTAAAGTGAAGATGCAAAATGAATTTTATTAATATTACATTCTCCAGCAGGTAGAGGTGGGTAGCACTCAGTCCATTCCATTCATAAATGTACTTCTGAGAGTAGTCGTTTTTGCAGAATACTTTGTACTCTCACTCAGTTTTAATTGGGATGAGAATGACTGTACTTCTACTCAGTTTGGAAAAAGCTCAATGAGTAGGAGTAAAAAAAAGTTAAGGAGTAAAAAAAGGCAAAAATGTACAAAATGATCAATTAAATAACAAAAAGACCTTTTATTCTTTGTTTTCGCACTATTTCAATGCGCTGCCATTATGTAGAAAAAAAATAAAGTAACAGTGAAGAAAGAAACAAAGAAAAAAGCAAAATAAAAAGTAAACAAATACAATAAAAGAAACACAGATACACAGAATGAGATCCAGAGTGATCTCCGCAGAGTGCATGTGCCGCTTCTTCACCACTGGGTGGAGCCAGTGACCCTTTTCCTTGCAAAAGAGAGAGAGGTGTTTCTTATACAGCAAAAAGGAGGAGGGAGAAAAAGAGGAGGGGGAGTAGTGTACAGTTCTTTGGCAAAACCAGAGATTGCCTGATTAAAAGCATGTGCTGACCCCCGATTCCCAAGCTATGACAGACAGACCGCAGCAGATACACAGACATGAACAAAGACCTGCACGTATGACCACGCACACGTAGCGTAGACTTACACATTTGGCTTGCTCAAACACATTTGGAAATGATAAAGTATATGTGTTGGTAGGAGACATTCATGGGTGAGATGTTAAACATTCATTCTACCTCCACATTGTTGTAAATGTTCACACAGAGCCGACGATTTGGAATAAAAGCTTATGAAATGTGACTAAATAAGTGATTGTGAAAGGCCCAATCAGGAACACTAGACCTACATGGTTCATTATACACAGAGGTATTCAGGGCAGGTCACGTCCTTTTGTTTGGAGGGTTGGTTAACGATAACACACTCACTCCGAAGAATCCAAGAGAGAAGCTGTGAAAAGGGAAGGTGGGTGTGTGTCCCGTGTAAAAACACCACTGGCCCATGACGTGATGAGCTGAAGTGGGCCAGGAGAAAGCAAACAGGGGCATAAAACTGAAGGAGGCTTTCAAGAACCACAAAGAAAGTTCAGCTCGGGAGAGAAAATATACACGACACAGGCCTTCACATAAAAATAATAGTATCTTTGCAAACAGAACTAGGCAGCGAACTCGGCTACAAAATGACAACATGCGGAGAGTCTTTTGTTCTTGGAGTGGGCGGCCGACGATGCCAAGACTTTGAAGCTGACAACTGACAAATGTGGACAAAAGAAACAAAATGGGGAGAAAAAAAACACATGACCTCAATAAAATAAATGTATACTTTTTTCTTTATTTCAACTTATTTGACTTTGTGTGTGCTTTCTGCTTCATTGAGATTGTCTTTCACCATTCTTTTGGTGTGGCCTGGCTTTCAAATATTAAATATTTATCCAATGCTCGGATCACATGATTCAGTCTTTTCTCACTTGTGTGGGTTTCAACAACACTCATGCCGACTAGTTTACCTCTAGCAAAACACTTTTGGGGAAAGTTGTGGGTTGGTATATGAGTGCAAAAATACATCAATCTTCGTATGTCAGTGCAGCCTTGACACAATGGGGATTTTCAGTCACATCGAGGTTTAGTCGCAGTCAGCATTGCAGCGCTGTGCCCGGGCTAAGTGGTCATGTCTGGCCTTCCAGTATTTGTCTGGTTCTCATTCTTATCTTTTGTTTGTCTGGCTCTCAGAAGCCAGTGCCAGCAGTCGCACAGACCATTACAACCTCCTGTCACATCTTATTTGTGTTAGCTTTGATTAATAGCCTGTGCATTTGCAATGAGACACACATTGCGCATTGACTAAGGAGGGAAAAAAGTTGTTTGATATGTTTAATTCAAAAAAGGAGCTTAATCTATTCCCATTACTTCTGCGATGTTGCGTTCCTACAGTATATACCGTATGAACAGGAGAAGAGGTCAAAGACAATGCAGAATGCATGCAACATCTGCAAACAAACCCACCTAGCTGTGCACGCTATAGATCCTACAACTCTTTAAATTCTCATGTCTCTGTTCATTTGTCAAAAATGTACAGGGAACCAGATTAGACATGCATAGTTGGAAGCCAAATTCCATGATGGGGTGAATGTGTGTTTTTTCTCCCCACCCAACAACTTAATTTTTCCACAATAACTACAAATTAATGTAGGCTCTTCTGAGCTTAATGTAATTTTAATTAAATAAACCTGATGCAGGAGTCATCTGTCAGTACTAAATAAAAAAATAATTACATCTGCTTGAGGACAAATAAACAAACACAGCGTATGTGTATAATTCACCTCCTTTTTCTTGTCCAGTACAGGCTTAAGAATGAAGCACAAGGACAAGGCTGACAGACATGTGTTAAATGGGATATTATCGACATCCTGGAGCAAAGTGTGAAATCATAACAGCACATTTCAACAAGAATCACTGCTATTCAAAAGCCTTGCTCAACTCCTTATGTAAATCCAACATTCCCACAGTTATGTGGCTCCATGATCGCTCACCTGTCCCGGCATGAATTTAGCTGAGAACAGCAAACAGTGAAGTCAAGAAGGTGCCACTTTTATCTCTGGCTTTGGGGTTGCTGTAAAAAAATGTACCAATACACAGTATTACCATGGTTCTAAGCAAGTAGCTACTAGAAGCAAACAGTAAAATTAATTGCCATTTAGAGGTGATACTCTAGGTCAGGGGTCACCAACTCCAGTCCTCAAGAGCTACTACCCTGCTTGTTTTCCAACTGTCTGTTCACACTCACTGTATC
>JAQQAE010015714.1:0-11968 GCA_029823295.1 Pseudamia nigra
GAATGGAAAGCAGTGTAAAGCGCTTTGAGTGCCGTAGGGTAGAAAGGCACTATATAAGTGCAAGACCATTTACCATTTACCATCGAGATACACAAAAACAAAGTGGTTTAGGTAATCCCGAAGCACGTCATTCATTAAAGCGTGGAAGACCGCGGGAGCATTGGTGAGGCCAAATGGCATCACCAGATACTCGAAATGTCCTAAGGGCGTGTTAAACACAGTCTTCCATTTGTCCCCTTCTCTAATGATAATTCTTAAATCAAGTTTTGAGAATATGGTTGCACCCTGTAACGGTTCCGAGGCTGAGGTGAGAAGTAGGAGTGGATATTTATTTTTTACTGTGATGTTATTGAGTCCGCGGTAGTCAATGCAGGGCCGAGGGGAACCGTTCTTTTTTGAAACGAAATAGAACCCTGCAGCCATCGAGGAGCTGGAAGGGTGTATATGACCGTTTGCTAGAGAATCATTGATATATTCCTCCATAGCCTCCCTCTCTGGCTGGGATAGGTTGTATAGGCGGCCAGAGGGGAGGGGAGCGTCTGGAGTTAATGCCATTGTGCAGTCATACGGCCGATGGGGAGGCAACGCGGTGGCGCGTTTCTTACTGAAGGGATAGAAGCCAAATCTACCAGAGGAGGTTCTTTTTCTGTTGGGGATCTGGGAACTACCGCGGACCAGAGGCAGTTTGCGAGGCAAAAAGGACTCCATGAAAGAATTTTATTACGTTGCCAGTCGACGTGAGGGTTGTGAGTTCGGAGCCAGGGGAAACCCAGTCACAAAGGAGTGTGAAGGGACGAGATAACCTTAAACGTGATGCATTCGGAATGATTGCCAGAGATTACTATGGTCATGGGATCGGTGAAGTGTGTTATACGGGTTAGCGCGCTACCGTCAATGGCTTCAGCCGACAGGGGAACTGTTAGAGGGGAGAGTGATAATTTGAGTTGTTTAGCCAGAGTTTCATCAATAAATACAGGGATCGAAACGGACGCATGAGAGGAATGGATAGTGGCGGGGAGAGAAGACCTGGGGCGAGACGTATCGTGTGACCCCCGGCTCACCGAGACCCCCAGGACCACCGGTGAGCCCGACTTTTCGGGCCTCACCGGACAGTCCGCGATCCGGTGGCCGGTGGTCCCACAATACAAACACTCACCCAGCCTGATTTGCCGCTGCTGCTCCTCGGTCAATAGGCGCGTCCCTCCCTGCTGTATGGGCTCCTCGGGGCTGGTAGAAGGCAAAGGGGTCTCAGAGGAAAATTGCTGGTGGTGCCAGGGGGGATCCAGGGCTGTGGGGAAGCTTTGGCATGTAGCGCTACGCTCCCGCTGATGCTCTCTTTGCCAATTGTCCAGGCGAATAGCCAGTTCGATCAAGTCCTCCAACTCTTTAGGGGACTCCCTACATCCCAGTTCATCTTTCAGTGCCTCACTCAGACCTTTGTAATAAACTCCTTTCAGAGCCTCGTTATTCCATCCGGAGTCCACTGCTACCGTCCGAAACTCGACTGAGTATTCGGTCGCACTGTGGCTTCCCTGAACCAGGTTCAGGAGACGAGCAGATGCAGAACTGGAATTGTCAGGGTGGTCAAAAATTTGCTAAAACTTTTGTTCAAGCGAATCATAGGTCTGAGTGAGTAGCTTTCTCCATGCCCCTTCTGCCTCTGCCCAGTCCAACGCCCTACCCCGAAGCAGCCCCACCGTGTAGAGAATCCGAGACTCTTCGGTGTGGAACGACAGAGGACGTTGCTGGAACACATACCGGCACTGGAGCAGGAAACCGCGGCAACGGCGGAATAGGGCTCAGGATCGGTGATGGGCGTCTTGTTGCCCTTCAGTGCTCCTCGATGGGGCAGCGTTAGGTACGGGCTGAGGGGTCGGCAAAGGAACTGAGGCAGAAAGCTGGTCACCTGCGTGACAATCAAAGAAACCTGGGGCAGGATCTCATCACGGAACTAGGAAAAGTCTTGTGGGAGGTGCTCATGACGACCCAATAGAACTCCCTGGGTCCGGAGTGCATTCCGGATGGACCTCGTGATGGCGTCTGACTCAGCAGGGTCCATTGTGGCCAGTCCGATCTGTCACAAGGGAGGAGGCAGACGACACTGCTGAGTCAAGTGTTGGTGAGTTTATTTAAAATGTGCAAATAGTGAAAAACGACAGATGAAGGGAAACAACGAGGACGACAACTGGAAGATGAAAGGAGACGATGTGGACGAGGGGAACCAGAAACACACAGCAACGGAGAACCCAAGCAGAAGGAACCGAAGAGTCATCACGGGGAAAGAGCCGAAGAGGCAGGAGGCTGGACCGAGGACTGTGGACATAGGAGAAACAAGGTCAGCAGACGTAGGTAGATTTAACAGGAATAATAACAAACGTGGGCTTTATACCACTCAGTGAAAGCTGTCAGACTGGCAAATGGTGGCTGAAAGGAATACTATGGCAGCTGATTGGAGATGAGTAACAGCTGTGATCCTCAGTAAGGAATCAGCACACCTGCAATAGATGAAAAGGGGAGAGGCACGCACACACACACACACAACCAGAGGGTGCCAAAGCAGCGGCTTATGACAATTTTTATTCATTTTTCTTACAATGTTGTACCTTTTCCTTCTTACATTGCTCTTTTTCCTGATTAATTTGTTAATTTGATGTCAAAATACTCACTGACTTGTTGCATTTTGCTTTGATTTTCCCTTGTTTTTAATTACTGTGTAAGTTTAATGTCACATCCTTACTGTCCTTACAGTTTGCCTTTGTGGGGTGGACACTATGGCTGAAAGGGTTCATCTATACTTATGTTTGCAATATGAACATGAACCATTACAGCTGTCCCATGCTGTCCACTTAGAAGAACAATTAACAAGAAGCATGTCTGTGAAGATTCTCAGTCATCCAGGTCATGGTATCCAAGGTGTGTGGTTTTCCTTCTGTCGACTGCACTGGAAATTTGGTTTGAAGATGTTTCGCTACCTATCCAGGAAGCTTCTTCAGTTGAACTGAGGGAGGGGTGTGGGTGACCCAGGAAGTTTGCTGCAGTTTGGCTGAGTAGAGATTCCAGCACCGTGTGGTAAATGGGTGAAAGACAGTGTCTTAGGCCTCCCCCTCTATTCAGAGAGGGTCGTTCCCTATTGACAAAAATGGCTTCTTTCACTCCACACTCAAACCACCCATGTTCTCTGGCCAAGATCTGAATATTGTTGTCCTCAAAGGAGTGTTTCTTGTCTTTGAGTGCAGGTAGACTGCGGAGTCCTGTCCTGAGGATGTGGCTCTCCTGTATTGAGCCATTCGCCTGTGAAACAGTTGCTTGGTTTCCCCAATATACAGTTCTGAGCATTCTTCACTGCATCAGACTGCATAAACTACATTATCCAGCTTGTGTTTGGGTATTTTGTCCTTAGGATGGACCAGCTTCTGCCTTAAGGTGTTACCAGGGTTAAAATGTACAGGAATGTGGTGTTTATTGAAGATTCTCCTCCGTTTTTCAGACACCCCAGCCACGTATGGGATGACCACATTCCTCCTCTTCTTCTGGTCTTTGGTGTGTCCTCTGTCTGCCTCTTGTTTGTTTTGGCTGTTTTCACAAAGGTCCGGCTAGGATAACCACAGCAGCCTCAGGACAGGACTCCACAGTCTACCTGCATCTCAAAGAGAAGAAACACTCCTTTGAGGACAACAATGTTCAGATCTTGACCAGAGAACATAGGTGGTTTGAGTGGAATGAAAGAAGCCTTTTTTGTGAATAGGGAACGACCCTCTCTGAAGAGAGGGGGAGGCCTAAAACACCATCTTTCACCCATTTATCACGCGGCGCTGGAATCACTACCCACCCAAACTGCAGCAAACTTCCTGAGTCACCCACACCCCTCTCTCTGTCACCAATTACAGAGTGAAATTGTCAATGACCCTCCCCCCACACCCCTGCATTGTTCAGGGACACAGACCCAAATGACTCTGTAACGACACTGGCTCAGGTGAAACTAAAATCTTTTAGGATGAAAGGGTGGAGTCCTGAGCCACAGAGTATAAATTCTGGTTGCCTGCATGAGTCCATTTATAACTGAAGACACTTCCTGGATAGGTAGAGAAACATCTTCAAACCAAATTTCCAGTCCAGTCGACAGAAGAAAAACCACACGCCTTGACTTAACAAGAAAAGCACCAACGTATTGTAGCAGTTGTTCATCCTCAGAGCCCAGAGGGTGGTAAAAATGACAGATCTTCTTGCATCAAACTTTACTGTAAAATATGTGACCTAACCATCTGCTGTAACCTTTTGTTATCGGCTTTGACTATGAGGTTGGTAGCTCAAGTGCCTGCAGAGGTGTGATCAGTCTGCAGGGACAGATGCCTTCACCACATGTCTGATGCGCTCTCAGTTTTAATCCTGGCACCACAACCTTTGTCCAAAGGCAAAAATGAAAAACAGTCTGAAGAGGCTGAGATGACACACTGGGTCAACAACTGATTTAATTAATTGTGAAACCCACTGGGGTGTCATGAAGCTTGGGGGGCATGGAGATTATTGCCTTTCCATGATGTTAATTATTAATCTCATTACACTATACGCGTAGAGAAAGAAAGCGAGAGGAAACGGCTCAACATACAAATTTAGACGCTGACCATTGCGTGTCTGGAGCTGCTTTTGACACAGGGGAAGAAAGGGTCACAGCACATCCTCCCAGAGCCCCATCAGTCCCCAGTCCCCGTCAGTGCCATCTGGGACTCACCTCACACTCCTCCGCCGTGTCATAACTTGTTTGCAGATCCCAAATAAAATCTCAACCAGTGAAAAAAAGAGCCCTTATTTTACTAAACCCCCTCCTGACATCGTGAACAAATATATTAGACCTCGAGAGTCCCCCCACCCCCCATGCTGTTTCCTTCCCATCCAGAGGCAAAAGCAGATAAACAGCATCCCTGATTCATGTGTACCTCACTGTACTGACTTACATAATGTGAACAGACAATGAGGAACTCCAGGATTGCCTGTGCGTGGAGGAACAGTACCTGAGAACAAAGCTGATAGTTAGTGGATCTCCGAGGTTTGGCACGCAGAACCGCAGCCAGTGTCGATTTTAGATTTTCAAAAATATGATCCACAACTAACTTTCTCCTACCAGAGTAACAGGTAGGATTAAAAGTATTTTCGGGACTCAAGCCATCCCATGTGACTCGCATTTTTCTAGACGTGTCTTTGATTTATCTGCGCTGTATTTCTCTTATACTGGGGATTAAGCCAAACACCTTCTTGTCACCATAAGAATGAAGTGGGCGTCAGTTACGTTTCTTCAAAGCCTGTTTAGGAGATGTGAGTTTTGAGCCGCTGTCAGCATCAGACCTCTGGGATCCAGCTTCTCTTCTGGATGGGTTGTGTTTTTCAGCACCACGGACGGCTCCTCGCGCGCTACTCAGCTGCACGCGCTTCAAACTTCAGGCATCCTCACTCACCACCCGCGTCCTTCCATCCACTCACTCACTCATCCATTCACACATACATCTGCACGGTAGCTCACTGACACCCCGCTTTTACCCGAAAAACTTCACACTGCTGCAGATATGCCCTGCTTTCACAAAGTCCCTTCATCGCGCGATGGCGTTGGAAACTGAAGGTCTGCTCAGGTAAGGACTGTGCATGTTTGCCTCCGCTGATTTGTGCACCTTGAGATGCATTTATATGAACTTCTACGTGGTTTAACAACTAGAAAAGTCGGCGGCTGATGCGGCTTTGAATGTGTTTACAGCTGCTCACACCTTTTATTATGGTGAGAGCATCATTGTGGGATCATATCTGTGTAACTTCATAATAAGTGGGGCGGAGGATTCCATGTTGGACAGACCTATTTTCTTTGCATCTTAATTATTAAAGCTCGTTTCCTATTTGATGCGTACCTTTCCCCCCTGTTGTTTCTCTCTGGTTCCAGTCATCCGTTCCGCACAGCCTTCCACACGTGAAGCAGCTGAAAACTACTAAACAGCAGCAACCGCCATTCTGCTCTTATCTGATAGAGCACTTAAAAAGTGCGATGCCTCGTCCACAATCAAAGTCAACACTTTATGCTTTAAGATGCTGGAGAAAAATGATGCCTCTTTGTTTGTATTTTTGCCGTATATTTATTCAGAGCTTGAATTTCTAACCATTCTCCCTACCTCTAAGATGTGATGCCTTTATCCTAAGTGAGCATGTTAATGACACTATAGTGTGAATAAGGCTGCAGCAATTTAGGTTAACATCAGTTCTGTTAGAAACTAGGATGCGACCACTCAGCTAAGCATGCAGATAACAGTGAGGGAGTGTGTGAAATCCTTCGAATATTACCAGGAGTTTAAGATGCGTTTTTAAACACAAGAAGATGATGAAACAATTCCTGCAGGCATGAATATTTGGAGGCAACATCGGCAGTAATACTGGACAAAGTCATTAAGGGAAGCTCAGCGCTCTGTGGATGTTTCCTCCAGTCCCAGGGGCATCTGTGCTGCATGTTCAGCAGATAGCAAACAATAGATCACCCTCACAGTGCACACCAACCACTTCTTTTAGCACATGAAATGGATACACTGACACTATATTGTCAGAGCAATTTTTGATTTGCGCTCAGTAAATGCGATGCACTTTGGATTTGTCTTAAATAATAATCTCCACTGACAATTTCAAGATGTTGAGTAAAATATTCAGGTCATGCCTGAAGAAGAGCATCATCCTCTGCCACTGAATGAAACCAGAAACCAAAGCAGCAGGATGAGGAGGATAATCTGTGCTTCATCTTCCACCTGTTACTTTGGATTTAATGCTCATGTTTATTTTCTTTCATGAAGACATACATTCTGATAACCAGAGATGGGTATTCAAGTACATTTACTCCTCTATATGTACTTTTCTTCAAATAATTCTGTGAGTAGTTGTTTTGCAAAACATGTTTTACTAGTTGTCACATTTTGTGATGCAAATAAGGTAATTCTACATTTGGGGCATTTATACTTTGACAGCCTCCAACTTGTGAGCCATTAGTGTGTTGAACAGTTGAGCAGTGGAAATCAACAAATCAGCAAATGTGTAAAAATGAAGAAATTATTTAAACCAATGGAAAGAATAAGAAAAAGAACAAATGAAGCAATGAAAGGAACAAAAGTGATTTAATAAATGGACAAATAGAACAAATGCTGCACAACAAAATGGTCAAAATGAGCAACAAAATGAAGAAAAATGAACAGAATAATCATGTTAATTAAAAATTACATGACTGACCAAAAAAGGCAATGAAATGAGAACAAAATGGACAAAAACATCAATTAACAAAGATGATTAAACCACCAAAAAATGAACAAAACAAAAATGGAACAGAAATACACAAAAAAAGCAACAAAAAGAGTGAAAATGATCACAATAAGTAATGCATCATGCATTATTAAAATCTTGAAAACATCATCAAGTCTTTTATCTTGGTGTTTGAGAGTAAATGGTGAATGACAACAATGTCTAGCTTTATATTTTCCTGGTTCTGCTAGAACACAAGATCTTAGCCTATAATAAATTCCATGTTATTAAGTTACTCACTGAGTAGTTTTTTAAGGTGATCCTATTTTATGCTTAAGTATGTTTATGACTACTTCTACTTCTGATTGATTCATTAAATTTGTAAGATAACAATACTTTTATTTGAATGCTGTTTCCGTGTGCTCTACCCACCTCTGCTGATATCTGCAAAGAAAAAAGACAAAAAGAACAAAAGTAACAGCCACTTTTTTATCAGAGGTATTAATTAAAAACCTGAAGCTGACATCATTAAAAGATGTCAGGATAGAGATGATGAAAATGCTATAAACACTGTAAACTCTGTTGTGTCTGCTGGTAGAGGAGACGTCCACTTTGTTGCTCCATTGTCACTCTGATCACTGACTATTCACTTGAGCCTATCTATCAATGATTAAACTCCAGGATGACGAATCGCTCCAGTCCAATCAAAAAATGACAGCTTAATACTGTATTCTCCTCTTCCTCATGGTCAGACACTTGACAATTCGCTCACACACATGTACAGACACACACATCCACGTTTGCAAATGAGGTAAATCACTTGGATTTCTGCCATTGCATTCCCCACAACACCCCATCTATACTGTGCACCTGAGGCTCATTGCATCTGTTAAATTAAATGTTTAATGTCACTATCCACTGTTGCAAATGTACACACTTATGTACTAATTTGTAAACGAAAATCTGCGTGTGTTAATAACAGTCTCAGGCTTCTTGTGCACATGCAGACTGCAGTGTTGATAGCTTCATAAGGTAGATATTTTACATTCACCCACAAATAATATCTACTTCCTGCTAACTGATGGTGCATTTTGGTGATTAATTATGGCAAAACAACACGTTGATCTGAGAAAACGGTGATCTGTTCAAGTAGAAACAATTTAGCCTGGTTTTACTCAACTGTAAGAAGAGAGAATTAATTAATGATGTGTTCATGACATCAAAATTTACAGCAACACAATCTTCAAATGATCTCTATTATTCATTATGTATGTGTGAGGGTGAGTCCTGGGTCAGTTGTTGTTATTGATTCTGAAGCTCGACACCGGTGCTAAAATAAAGTCTGACTTCAGTGATGTTGAGGGAATTTATAAACAGAGCTCACATTATCAGATACTCAACACTAACAAGCAAAATCTGCCATATGTTCTTTTTTGATATTGAGTTATATATTACCATATGTTTGAGCAGATGAATCTGACAGGATTTAAATGTCAACAATTAAAAAGAAGGTACAGCGTCTTTAAATGTCAGAAGTGTTGACAGCTGAGTTTCTTGTGAATACAGATGTGAATACAGCTTTTGAACGCGCCTTAAATTGGGATCGAATAGGTGTTGAACCTCAGGCTCGTTCCTTTTTCCACTGAAATTTCTCAGGAAGTTACTTTATGTACAATAAGTTGATTTATTAGGCTCCTTAGTGACCATTCAGTCATATTATTGGACTTTTATAGTTAGAAATATACAATAAATTACTAGAGAAAAAGTGGAATGGGATGAGATAAATTTGAAAAAAACATCATGATCTGATATAGCTTTGATATGTTATTTGGTCCAAACTGTGACAATTAATTCTGAATTAATTTCAAATATTGTGTTCTCTCTGAAGAGAAGAACTTTTACGAAATAGAAGCAACTATGAAAACAACCTATTCAAGTCTCAAATAGACAAACTGCGAGACAAATAAACAGAACTCTTAAAATAACTCCTATTTTCACCACAAATATCTGTTGTTACTCCAGAATATCTGCACTTCTAATAATTTCCCCCAAAATGTGGTGTTTTAAGCTGCGTTAACAATGTGGTTGTGTGACAATGAATAATGTAAAAGTTACAATAAAAACCCAATGCAGTTTTCTAAAACAAAAGCACTATGCATCCATTACTGTATCCGGGGCAATCATATGGCCTGGCAGTAATGATCTCTGAGAGACAAAGAGAGAGGATGAATGTTTGATGAGGGAGGTAAAACGGGACTCCTGGGAGGTGAAGGGACAGAGGAACACATGCAAGAGATTCCTTCTTTACAGGTGGAGAACGTGAGAGGAGACAGATGAGGGGGAGATGCACTAAAAATATACTGTAAGTGTACATACGTAGAACTGGACATAATCAGAGAATGAATATGAGGTTATTTTCCATCGACAGATGATCTCATTTTAATGTAAGTAAAGCTTAATGACAGTAAACCTTTGCAGTGATGCAGTGAGCCCCTGCATTGATTCAAGTTGTCCAACTGCGCTCTCTGCTATTCAAAAACACTTCGGAATGACCTCAGCTGGTACCATTTAAACTTAAAGACCTCATCAATACTGCTAATTGTAAAGCATCTCTCAGTTTTACTGTGGAAAACAGAAGCTTCAAACACATTATACTGCATACATGTGTCCAACTGAAACTGTTGGAAATGACATCACATACTGTACAGCATCTCACCCATCAAACTGGAACAAAAGCACCTGGAGTTTAAATGTAAACTGAGTGTAGACGATATCCATGCCCAGACTTTTAATCTGGATTTTAAAACACGGAGTGAAACACAATACAACTTTGGGTTTCAGTTTTTTATTAAAATTAAGTAAAACACAATAAAAGAACAGCTGCAAGTAAATTTGACTCAATAGTGTTAAAAGTCTGAAATAGGGGTCTGCGATTTGCTGTTCCAGGGCCACACGTGGTTCTTCAGCCCCCAACACAATAAATCAAAACATACAAAAACACTCCATAAAATGAGCACAATAATCAAGAAAATAAACAAAATGAAACACTATAATAAATTAAATGAGCAAAAAAAGTGATAAAATAAACTATTAAATAATTAGTACTAAGACATATAATCAAGTGAATGAACAAAAACAAGAAAATGAACAAAAATGACATTAACAAGTTTATGGTAAAATTTAACAAAATAATCCAGAGAATGCAAGAAATTATTAGAAAACTGACAAAAATGTACAAAATGACTAGTGACTAAATGACTAAAATAGTATGTTAACTGAATAAAAATGAACACAGATTAACAAAATAAAGAACAAATTGAACAAAAAATTTACAGAATCAACAAGTAAATGAACAAAAACCAGACAATAAAAGACCACTCAAAATGATGAAGAAAAGTCACACATAACTGAACACATTTTTAAAGAGTTAAAAAATAATCGCGAAAATGAACAAAATTCCATTTAAATGAATAAAATTTTAAAAATGAAAATAATCTGTAAAGTGAAAAAAGTGATGAAGAAATAATCAATAAAACAACGAACTCAACAAAGTGAACAAAAATGAATAAAAATAATGAACAATTTGGTTTTTAACATGTTGCAGCTAAAACATACATCATGTCTTATGGTCCATAAAGGGCATAAAGGGTTCAGATATTTTTGTGGCTCCAGACACACATTTGGTGTTTTTTTTCTTTCTGGTCAAACATGTCTTTTTGTGTTGTAAAGGTTACATACCGCTGGTATAGCAGTGATCCATGCCCAGACCTTTAATCTACTGTAGATTTAGATGCACTATACTGGAAAACAGGGTCTGACACACAACACAACTGTGGTTAAAACCTAAAAACTAGGGGCTTCGGTGTATTATTAAAATAAAGTAAAACACTATTAAGGAGTAGCTACCGTAAATTTGACACACCAGTGGTCTTGGTGTTAAGACTAGAATAAGGTTGTGTTAGAAGATGCCGATGCTGATGTCTACACTAGTGTGGCTCTCGGTGTATTTATTGGAAATGCATTGACTTTACTTGTTTACTTCCATCATACCCACAGCACAAAATGATGGAGATCTGTATTAGATTGATGTACAATGTGAACATACCAGATTAGAGCAGAATTTACTCATATACCTGTAGTTTCATGGCAAAACCAAATGTTACAATAGCGTATGAATAGAAAAGGACAGTACCTTATTTAGAGGTTAAAACGAGTCATTAATCCAATTTGCTTTGAACTTTTGTTTCAAAAAAGTCTTATAAGTGGCAGAAACTATTCCAGTATTTACTGATCTGTACCATCAACACAGACCAAGATACATTGATCTTCTCTAAAATGTAGTCTATTCATTTTACTAAATACAGCAAATGTTACAAATCAGTTACAGTGTAAGTAGGTGTTTTACTCAAGTAAAAGTACTGTTACTTTCTCATTTTAATGACTCAAGTAAAAATGGAAGTACAGTGGAACCTCAGATAACGACCGCTTCTAACAACATAAAATTCGGACAACCATGGAAAAAAATATTAAAAATTATTAAAAAATTGAACCTAACCGTGATGGATTATGCGGACGACGCCTGCGTCACTTCTGCGTCATGCCTGCGTCACTCAGAGCGCTAGCTGCTAATGCTAACACTAGCCGCTATGCATCACTTCTGGGTCTCGAAGAGAATGACCTGGAAGTCAGAGCGCTAGCGGCTAGCGCTAATAGC
>JAQQAE010015715.1:0-11968 GCA_029823295.1 Pseudamia nigra
CTGGAGTCGAGTCAGAGCCCAGATCTCAATTCAAGAGAATTTGAGACTGCACTTGAAAAGGACTATTTGCTCCTGATTTATGTCCAGTGTCACAGAGTTTGAGTAGTTTTATAATGAAGAATAGAGACAAATTGTGGTATTGAGATGTGTAAAGCTGACTGAGAGCTACCACACAAACTGAATGCTGTTGCTGCAGTCAAAGGTGAGTCTACAGAATACTGACTTAAAGGGTATGAATACTTCCTCAAACACTTATATTTCATTATATTTTTAATTAACTGACATTACTTTGTAGAAATCTGTTTTCACTCTGACATTAAGGATTTGTTTTTTGTAACATATTGTCAAACAAGGTAAATTACATTGACAATGATTAATTTATACTGAAATAAAAAGTGAAAACATCCAAGGGGTATGAATACTTTTGCTTGCTACTGTACATACATACTTTATTGATCTCACTAGGAGAAATTCACAAATGGCAGCAAACTGGGTTTGTGCCAACTTGGGGGGTTGGGGCACCGGGATAGTAGAGTAAAAAACCTAGTTGCAGAACTAGGCTCCTAAAAGGAGTGTAATTATGGCACATAAAAAAAACTCATAGTACAATTAGCAGACAGTTAAACACAACATTCATTGACAAAGCAAATTTTCAGAGAGCCTTGGTTATGTAGTGTGTGGTGTGATCATGTTGAATTGGATGCCTATGTAGCCTTATCAGTCCCGATAAGGAAGTCAGAACTCTTCCTCCTTGCATATCCAGGATGTAACTGTTCCATGGCAGTTGCCATGCCGACACACATCCTTGAGAAGTTCGCTTTGACCTCAAATCAGAGTGTGCAGTGTTACGCAGGGGGAGGGTAGAGCAGGAACTCCACTCTCTGACAGTACCTCCTCCATGGGGATTTGCAGCTGCAAGGTCAGCCAAGGGAGCCAAAAAGCAAAACAAAGACACTTTCAGAAGCAGAAAAAGATTGAGACTCCTCATTATTCCATTTCTATATTTTCGTTTCCAGTCCTCAAAATCTGTCCATAAAGAGACCCCAACAATTCTGAGATGTTAACCACTCTTCGATTTAACTCGCAATCATCACAGGTTGTGCTGCCAGTGTTCTTTCCCAACTGGTCAATTTGGAGACGAAGCTTTAAGGGGCTGTCGCTTTGAACAGTTCATCTTCTTAACTGATCGATACACCAGGACAACACCCAAGCCAATTAGCAGAAATCCTGTTATCATGGTTCCGAACAGATAAATATCCTCCACATCCTCAGTAACCATCGTTTCCAAACACAAGTTTCCATGCATCCCACGATCTCTCACATATCTGGCAGCCGTTGTCCCCTGAGGATACTCGGGTTCCCCCGGACCTGTCTTCCTGTTCGAAAACAGCGTGTTAATTGCATTTAAGGTCCAGTTTCATGATGCTTTTGGGTTTTAGGCGGAGATGCTGTCAGGGCTCGAAGCAAACACACAGACAGAGCACAGCAAGCAGGATCAGTGGGGTGGGAGCAAGATGAAGAGCGTCTGCTCTCTCTGAAAGCCGGAAGAGTGCAGACATCACACTGGTCCTCAAATCACTACACTGGCTTCCTGTGAGTCACTGAATGACCTTGGACCAAAATCCATCCTGGACTTGTTAGTTCCCTGTGAAGCATCCAGACCCCTGAGGTCATCAGGGACAGATTTACTGTGTGTTCCCACAAGCAGAACCAAACAAAGTGAAGCAGCATTTCGGGATTCTGCTCCTCACCTGTGGAACAAACTTCCTGAACACCAGAAGCCTGCTCAAACTGTCAGCTCATTTAAATCAGGCCTGAAAACATAGTTTAGTGCAGCTTTTTCTTAAATATTTCCAAGCATTTTATTCTTTATAATTCTATTTTAATGTATGTTTGATTAATGTATGTTTTATGTATATTATGTTGTATATTTTTAATCAAAATTGTCTTTTATTCTGTGATGTTCTTAATGTATTTCTATGCCTTTTGTAAAGCACTCTGAGTTGCCCTGTGTATGATTAGTGCTATGCAAATAAACTTGCCTTTTACAAATGTTGTTTAATGTTCTGGTGTCATTTAAAACTTTAATTTTAAAATACTGATACATAATCTGTGGTGACTTCTTTTTATTCCCCATGATGTGTCATGATTAACATCAGTAATGTCACACTTTGGTTGTTTTTAACCAGTGGAACATCTCTGAAGAAGAACTCACACATAAAAGAAGCAAAGGTTCTGGAAGTGTCTTTTTCTTTCCTAGTTCTGTTCTCCTGGTGGAAATATTATCCATGGTTCGATGAACAATTTTAGGTGAAGTGCAGGTCATTTTTCTCTTTTGACTGTCACAGTCCTTTGATTTTATACCAAAAAAAAGATGCCCTGTGTAGGTTTTTACACAGTTTAGGAAATAGCACAGATTCACTGAGGAAAAGAAACCATTTTAAAAAGCACAGAACAGTGATATTGAACTTAACTTATCAAAACTTTATTGAAGTTCTTCTCTTATATTATGAAATGACAAAGCCTGCTGTGATACTCAGTTAAGTCAGAATTACTTTAATAATGAAGCATGTATTGTTTCACTATCAATCTGAAATTGTCTTGGCTGCACATTCTCAGGGACTGTCACTGTTCATATATAACCCTTAGATGACAAGGGCATTTAAGGTCTGTCTGCTTCACAGAGACAACATATGCATGCAGAATAGTTTCAGAGTAACTACAATGGCAAAGATGTAAAATGACCTGACAATCTAAACAGTAGGCAAATATGTAAATTCCAAAAATGCATTGAGTGTGATTGATTTTTAACATCTCATGTTTGAAGGGGTTCATTTATATATTGCTCTAGGTCAGTTAGAACACCCCCCCCCCCTTTTTTTTCCCCACTGCATCACAACGCTATGTTTTTACACTTTTTTCTTTAGCTTTACTTTCTTTAGCTTGTAGACAACAAATGCTACTTATTTGAAATAAAGGGAAACATAAATCTACATCTGTGTTATGCAGCCCACTGCATACATGTATTAGTGCTTCTGCACCACCCCCCTCCCATGACTGCTGGAACAATGGCTGCTCAGAATGTGCAGTAAAATCTGTTTTGTTCCTTTTTTAGAGATTGGATGATTTAAACATTTCAAACCTTAAACCCAAATTCTCCGTTTTAGTTTTGTTCATCTTCAAAGCATTTTTCTAATTGTCTTCTGGCTTGGCCTCATGATCTTTAGCAAACTCAGGACAGCAGCAATGTTCTTTTTGCATCGCAGTGGCATTTTTTTAACCCTTAGTGTAAAAGCATTATTCCATGCTTTTGTGGACTGGGGAAGCCCTTTCTTTGGGGGGGGGGGCTGCACCAGGATCAGCAGGAGATTTGGTTGGGGAAGTCAAAAACCACCACCTGTCCCATCCTCATCACCACCACTATGGGCTCTTGAGCATGACCTTTAACCCCCAAATGTTTTATGGCGCCTGCCACTGCTCCTCAGGGATGGGTCAAATGCAGAGGATGAATTTATTATTTATGTATGCTTATGTGACAATAAAGATAACTTAAGAAGACCAGTGGGCCTGACCAGTGGTTGATGGACACTAGGCCTTCCAGCAGCTGAAACCCCTGAGGGATGTCCACAATGGCAGAAGAGGCAGAAGAGCTCCATCAAACGACCAGGGTAGGTGATGCTCTCTAGCATTGGCTGGCAAGTCGCCTACAAGAAAACCAATGCAGGAGTCAGATACCAGCTGTGTTATTCATCTTCATTCACATGAATGGAAACTCAATGGTGGTAGGATCATGATCTGTAAACTGAAATTCGAGAGAAGATGGATGTCCTACCACAGAACAGTTACAAAAGAATAAGGTTAAAGTTTTGTCCTAATCTTAATCCAGTTGAAATGTTCTGCAGAGACCTGAAGTGAGCAATTTATATGAGAAAACCCACATACATGGCGCACACAGCAGGTACTGAAGACAATGATTCACATTTTGCCACACACAGATTGGTCATTTTAGATGGTTTCCTCAATTAATGATCCAGCATCATTTCTCTTTATCTGGATTTCCTTATCTACTTTTGGGACTTGAGTGAAAATCTAATAATGTGATAGGTTAAATTTATGCAGAAATTCAGAAAATTCTACGTCATTCACAAACTTTCAAGCCTCACTACACAGGTATTCATATGAAACCACTGACATTATACTGTGTACTGTTGGTTTGCACAAGTGTAAAGTGGCAACTTTTGTCTTTTGATATATTGGATAAAAAAATAATTAACATTTACAGAATTGAATTGTGATCGACTGACAACCTGCAATTTATGTCCACTTATATAATACTGACAGTTGACAGCTAACCAACAGTAGGCGTCCTAGAGTGTTTGGGGAAAAACAACAAATGCCTCAGAAAATTAATTATGATGTAAAGTATGGGTGACTTGTGCTAAATAGACAAGAACATGGAAAACATCAGCGTGTGACTTTTGACCTGTGAAGCTGGGGCTCAGTAGGCTTCGTCTGACCACACCGCTCGTTCTTTACATCCCGCAGCCTGACCTCAAGTACCGCCATGTGTGTTTGTGTGGCTGTATGTGTTTGTGTGTATGAGATAGAAAGATTACACCTCCCTTTTGCACATTTTTTATGTCCTGATGCTGGATGCCGGATGCCAGATGCCAAGCCCCCCCATCCGCCCCCCCCAACACCCCTCCACACACACACACACACACACAGTCAGCAGCCAAAGCTTCTATGTGTGTTTATTACCTTCAGTCTGTGGACAGTAAACTACAGGAAATGTTTTCCTCCTCATCTCACCTTCACACGAACATGCAAGTTCACCCAAAATCATATGCATGTGCTGCCTACTGTATGTCTCTCATGGCCTCCAACATTTCCTCTGTGGGTACCAAGAAAGACCCCCGAAGTTTATAAAGATTATTTTATTTTGGTTCTTAATATATTTAGGGCATGAGCAATATTATTGCTGGGGCTAAAAGCATTGAAAATACTGGAATATTGTTTGATTTGGTTTGTACATTTTATGATTTCAGTGACCCTCCATAAATTTCATAAATTACATAATATTGGGCTGCATTGCTTAATTTAAGTAGTGATAGAACAACAAACAACACAGACACTGGACGACGTCCACAGATACTGGACTGGTCCACAATCAGCAAACACACAGCAAGGACATCAGGAGACCGACAGGCCTAGAACAGAGGGAGGAAGCAAGTTAGTATGAGCTTTTCTTGATTTTGTTTATTTTCTATTCATTGCTTGTATAGTTTTTGGCATTTTGTGAATTGTTGTTCATTTTGTGGTTTATTTTGTTCAATTTGTTTTTATTGTTTTTTTTAAATAGTGTTGGTTTTATTTATAATGTGTAATCTTTCCATTTTCTTGATTATTTTGTTACTTTTATGGGCTATTTTGTCAGATTTGTCTCAAATTTAGTTAATTTTTTATTTAATTATTTTTCCCCTTTGTTAATTTGGTGTTTATTTTTTCATTAATGCGTTACTTCCATAACTTGACAAAAGGGACATGAGCCACTGGAGTGGGGCTAAAGAGCCACATGTTGCCCTGGAGCCACAAGTTGAACACCCCTGAACTAAGCTGAATTGGCTGATATCTGGCATATCAATCTAGTTCTGCTTGATTCAAACTGATTTCCACTGTCAGAGATTTTTTTTATTAAATTATCCATGGTCCGGGGCCTCTCAGAGATTTTCTACTGTCATTTTCAGGATCAGACCAAAATGTCTTTGGATGCAATTTAATAAACCTACAACCAGTCACAGTAACAGTCAGGGCCAAAATCCAGTTCTGAACACACAGCAGTCACAGGATGCTGGTCCATATCGCATAAATCTGACCTGCTCAGATGAAGGAGATAGTTGTTATCAGTGGATCCAACATGGCAAAATGATGCCCATAGAGAGCCTAAGTCCTACACCTTCTTTTTTTTGTCCCATGGAGTAAAGTTTCATTACAGTCAATAATGGATAGTATAAATGTTTTTTATTTAGGCCAAAATTTAAAAGATTAAGTCAATAAAGTTGCAGTTTGCTGTAAAATTGTTGAGACATAAGACTGAAAAAAGCATAATTATGAAGACTTCAAATAGAAAGTCATGTGATGGCATCATCTCCCCTCCATCTGTTTAGAGCTGCTGGCGTCTCTGCATCTCAATGTGAACAGAGCTGTAAGGTGAAAGCTGACCACAGAACACTTTTCCATTTTGCCTCAGACCAGTTTAAATTAGCTTTGGCCCAGAAATGACGGCTGCGCTTTTGGATGGTGTTTACATATGGCAGATGTGACCAAAGTGTGGTCCGGGGTCCAATCATGGCCCCAGGTCAGATTTTGTGTGGCCCGCAGCTTCATTTTTAAAATGTATTTTCCTCTTTTCACATAAGTAACTCCATCTGACTGTGTGAACTAATTTTTGCCATGGAAACTGAATGCAATAAAAGGAAAGTCGATAGCGAGGACCACCGTTTCCAGGACACAATACAATATTTTTTCACTGAAAGGTAAAACACCTGTATTTGCCTAACTTGTCAAGAGACTTGCTGTGTTTAAAGAAAAGAATATAGGGACACTACCAGACAGAACATGTTAATGCATACGACTTACACGGGAGCAAGCGTATTGAAAAAAAATGAAGCAACTCTAAGATGTCTTGGCCTCACAACAGCATGTGTGTCTGTGAGCCATATTAAATATTTAAAATATATTTGAGTTGAGATTAGGGCTGTCAAAATTAATGCATTAATCTGGATTTATCCATTTCCATGATTAATTAGATTAAAAATTCTAACGCGATTAATGTGCAGTAACTCATACAGTATATCAAGGAAAAAATGATGAAGTCTCATGTTACATTTGATCCACCTCACTGACAACATCTTCAGTATTTACTGCTTCAAACTCACTTTAAATATCGAAGTAAAAGTCTTTACACAATTTGAAACAAATCACATTAGTTACTGTTAAAGGTAGTGAACCAAGTGTAAAAAAGTAAAAACATCTCAGCAGAACATTATTAAGGTTCTGTTAAGTTTTACAAAGCAGGTGTAATTTCCTTTAGTTACACAAGTTTAAGTTAGAAAAAAATATACATTTTAATGTAAAATAAGTAATTTTAGTTGTGTGTCTATATCACCTTCTATCATGAGTGTTTTTGCTCCCACAAAATGAAAAACAACAAATGGGTATTGATTGTGACTAATTTGAAATTAATCCACACCTGTGATTAATCAGATGTAAACCCTGTGATTAATCAGATGAAAAATTTTAATCGTTTGACAGCCCTAATTATTAAGCATCCAGGTAATCAGCTTTTAAGTGTTACAGACAGTTTTTTGTTCATGTTATGTATATTTCCAGATGTAAAACAAAAGCATAAAAGCATAATTGATTTGATTTTGTTCTTACATTTTCCTTTGAAAAAATCCAGTTGTTGGATTTCTTGATATTTAAAAAATAAAATCAGATATATGTGAGTGCATAGTTACACAAATTTTATGGTTCAAAATAATGTCAAGAGTGACCGTTGGCCCTTGGAGATTTTTCTATTAATAAATCTCGCCCTCGTTGCGAAACATTTGGACACCCCTGACATACTGCTTCTTTGAATGACACAGCTTTAACTTGCATTTGTGGATTACACAGTGAACTGTGTTCACAGACAGTGACTTCTGGAAATGATCCTGAGCCCATGCAGTAATTTCCAGTAGAGAATCATATCTGTTTTTAATGCAGTGCCACCTGAGTTTTTACCCTTTTTGGAATTGGGGTTGTATTTCCATGACCTACAGTAGATTCATTGTTACTAATGCGTATGGCAATGTTAGGTGGTCACCATGTTTCACTTTAGATAAGTAATAGATATAGTTTTGATTGTCAAAATATTTCATAAAAAGGGGCAGACAGTGAAGGTGTCCTGTGCAAAACATGCTCAGATGACATTTGAACATCCTGCATATTATGACCTATTTTTATGCAAGGTAATACTGTTTGATGCCAAATTTGTTCTCATCTCTAATTTTTGCAACCATGATGTTCCACATTGCAAACAACTGCATACCTGTCACCTATTCTCCCAGGTATACAGGCAGAATACATGAATGGTTCATTTTTATTTGACCATTCTGGGCCACTCTCAAGGCAACTCTCACCCTTCCATTTCTGCAAATCCATCCTCCATAAATCTCACACCAATCCTTTAATCCTTGCATGATCTTCCTTAATCCTAACGAAGTATAGGCATTGACAGACCCTAAATTCAAGGCAAGGTGTATGATTCTGTACTTTGTAACATGTACTGTGGTATTTCATGTCATTTCTGCATGCAACTGCAGTTAATTGCCAGGCTTTGCTGCCCTTCACTGGCTACCGGTGAGTTTTAAAATTGATTTTAAGATTGAATTGCTTGTTTAAAGCATTTGGTTTGGTCAGGCTCCAGCTAACATTTGTGATCTGTCCCTATGAGTCTGCCCACTGCCTGCTATCCTCTGATAGGGCTCTGCTGGCAGCCTCTAAATCACTTCTTAAAACCCACTTTTATCAGTTGGCTTTTCCTTAACTGCTGGCTTGTGTAATTTTAATTTCTTTTACTAATGTATGGAAACTTACTTATTATGTATTAATATTATAATTATTGTTGATTTTCTTGTTGAAGGTCTTATTTTAATTGATAAGTTGTTTTCAGAGTCTGAGGATTAGCTCTCCAGGATGTGCCAATGAGTTTGCAGATGTTGTTTCTTGCACACTCACTTTACACTTAGTCTTCTCAATGTGAGTCTTAAAAGAAAGGCATCTGTCCAGGGTTAGCCATTGGCGTCCGCAGTATTCAAGGGGGGTTCCTGACCAACTGACCTTCAGTTGATGCTTGGCCTCATGATTCCTCAGGTGGAATGCACTCACCTGTGTGTTGGATAGATTTTCCCATAGGTGGTTCTCTTCATATTGAGATGTTTACTCTTTGAGAGTGCTGGAGAGTCTCTCTTCCACGGCTTTGAAAGCAGTCCTGGTGCATCTATTCCAAGATCATCTGCATAGATGAAGCGGTGAGTGTCTGCACTTTTTGGCTGGTGTAGATGTTAAATAAGAGTGGTGCAAACACACTTACCTACCTGTGGCAGGCCAGTCTTACATCTTCACCATCTGCTTGTCTTTCCTCCTTGCTCAACCAAGAAGTGTCTGTTTTCAAGCACAGTGACTCCATTAGACAGGTGTCTTTTGTGGTCTCTAAGATCTTGCAAAGGAGATGTTTGTAGTTGACTGTGTCCTACATGTAAGTGGCTGAAAGGACAACAAACACCAGTTAAGATCATTTACTCACAGCCATCTTTAATGCACTGGGTGAGTTTGAGGACTTGGCTCTTTGTGGACCTGCCAGGGCGGAAACCTGCTTGTGTAGGGATGAGGTTATCAACGATGGAGGGACCAATTCTGTTAAGGATCAGAAGAGCTTGTAGGTGTGACTTAAAAGACAAACATCTGTCTGACGTTCATAGGACGTCAGCAGTGCTATAATGTGGGCTATTTGTGGATGTTAGGGAGCTTGTGTGTTGCTAAGCACCAGTTGTAGAGCTGTAGGAGCTATGCCTTTGCCTTGTGATCAAAATGTTTTAGCTGTTGACTTGCGATGTTATCCAATCTAAGTGACTTTCCTGATTTGATGGTAGAGATCCCTGATTCAAGCTCTTTCATAGTAAATGGTCTTGTGAAGTTATCATTGTGATTATTATTTCTCCTGCTTATATCAATCATTTTGTGTGATTTCTGTTTCTGTGAGTAGTGGCACTAACCCATCTAACATCACAATTAAAAGACAAAGTGACATGAAATCAATTAGAAAAATGGATACTAACACA
This sequence comes from Pseudamia nigra, assembly GCA_029823295.1. NCBI lineage: Eukaryota > Metazoa > Chordata > Actinopteri > Kurtiformes > Apogonidae > Pseudamia > Pseudamia nigra. The sequence goes on from JAQQAE010015715.1 coordinate 9,885, forward strand.
AAAAAGCAATAAAAATGTGTGTTCATATGCTCATTTGTTTGTTCTGCTGAATAGAGGACTCCACTGGCTCTGGATCCATCACCATTCAAACTGCCTGGTCGTGTTTATGCTTGGGGCACCAGGCCTTGTAAAAGTCATCAAAATGCCATTTCCTACACAAACAATATTTTCTACTCTTCTTTGTGTTGCGTCTCAGTCTTACCTCCTCTTTGAAGCGCTGTTGGCTGCTGGCCGCTTCATAAACAGACTATTATCACCGAATATGGGGAAGCTCTTTGATGACTCTGACATCCCAGTAAGTAATGAGGAAATTTGCAGCCCTGATCAAGGCATGCTGATTTTCAAGCTGTCACGAAGGGGGGTTACTTCTTGACATAGTTCGTCTGTGAGAACTACCTCCCAGCTGAGTGCTAAGTGGATTGGACGCTGAATACCACCATTTGCATTCGAACTGTGTATTTTCTGCGCAAGAGGCCAGAACACAGTGGAGCAGAGTCGTCTCATGGTACTAAGAATTTAATTGGTTACGTATTAAATATGTGTTAAATGAATGAAAGATTAAAATGATTAAAGAAATGTATTAAATCTCCATGGTTGGTCTCCTGGCAGAGCAAGACACACACAATAGTTACGGCAAAGCAATCAAAAGGGAGATGCGAGAAGCCATGTACGCAGAATTTCAGTGATTTTCAACATTTATTCTCTAGTCAAGGGTTCACAATACCCAGGTAGTGAAGACTGTTAACTGCTTTCTGTAAGTACAATGGGAAATATGTCTGTAGGTTTTATTTGAACATTGAGGGGAACATTTTTAGTCAGGCATCTCTGGAACCTCAAATATATTCTCCTGTTATCTACACAACAATTTGGGAGTGTTTGAAGAAAACACGTGAATAAAATCATAAAACTCAGCAAAAGTTTACCAAATAGACACCAAAATGAGCAAAGTAGTCAAGAAAATGAGCAGACATGAACAAAAAAATGGACAAAGTTTTCAAGAAAATTAACAAACTTTGATTTTTTTTTATGACAAAAATGAAGGAAACAAAGCGAACCAAAAAAGCAAAACAATCAGGAAAATGAACTGGCATTAAAAAAAATTGACAAAAAATTGAAGAAAATGCACATAATGTATATAACATAATCAAAAAAAAAACCAGACAAAAAATAAAGGAAATAATCAAGAGAGTGAACAAAAAAGCAAAAAATAACCATAAAAGTGAATGAATGAAGTGAATAATTAAGAAAGTGAACTGGAATTAAGAAAATGTACAACGTAACAAAATAACTAGTAAGAGCAGTGCTTCTTAAAACTGAATGAAAAAAACAAGAATAAAAAAATCATTCAGTAAAATGTACAAAAAAAAAAAATCAGCCAAATAACAGAGCACAAATCAAACATTTGCACAAAAAACCAACACAAAATTAAGAAAATGAGTAAAATAACACAAATACATATTTAATTGATGCAAACTTGCAGCATACCAAAACACCATGAATTCAACCTGAAACCTACACCTGCATCAGTAGTCCTGCTGTTTTAGATCTGTTCTTTACCAATCACCACTGTAGCACTGCCGTTTCCATGGCCATTTTCAGTGTCTTTGATTTCTGCTGCCAATCAAACATAGCCCAGCTGCTCCTGGCATGGGAGAACTCACTCACATAGTAACATCTCCACCAAGGTAATCTTTGAAAGTGCTCTTCTGGAGGAAATTTCACTCATTATTTGTGTTTTGAGTATGATCCATTTGAAAAAGGATGACACTTCTGACATATTTTTTTTAAGACTTCTACTCATTTTCCTGAGCCCTGACTGATCAATGGTGGGTAAAGTATAGGGAAACACTCAAGCAGAAGTAGAGATACTCACTAATATAAGTACTTGAGTAAGAGTAAAAAGAGTGTCTAATACACAACTACTCAAGTAGTGAGTAACATCATAATGTGGAATTTATTCTAACAGAATATACACTGCCTGGTCAAAAAAGGTCACCACCTGGATTTAACTACCGTAAAATTCACACTATAGGCCGCGGCTTTTTTCACACATTGCCGACCCTGCGGCTTATACAGTGATGCGG
>JAQQAE010015716.1:0-11967 GCA_029823295.1 Pseudamia nigra
ACGCCGCGTGCGGGTGGGGGGGGGGGTGCTGGAGCCTATCCCAGCTGACTTGAGCGAAGGCAGGGACCAATTAACCTAACACCCGTCATATTTTACTATTTGTTTGCTATTTATCCACAGACACATCAGGACTTAGAAAATATGTCAGTCTCAACTCACTTGTTGCTTTATATTTCTTGGAGTTAATATTCATCAGTACTGGCAGATGAGTTTTTCATTAAGGCTGCACGATTTGGTGAAAAAGTCACATTGTGATTATGCTATGCTGATTTTAGTCAACCTGCTTAGTTACCAAGGAAAATAACCACACTGCATATTACAAAATATCAAGTCAAAGCATACAATATATAAAAACTTAAATATAAGAATTTCAACAAATTCAAAAGCAAGTTGTGACTTATTGCATGGTTTACATATGACTTATCACCACATGACAGAGATTTTTTTCTTTTCACTTCTGCAAATTAGATCCTAAATCTGGACCTACAAATTGCAGCCTTTCCTGATTATATAATTGCACAGGCTAATACTGCAATTGCCTCTGTGACGTGTTTAATTACACAGCCCCATTATTCATGTAGAAGAAGTGTTACAGGACTCAGTGACTGACCTGGAATGTCTGGATTTCAGCCTCCTATGGTTTGTTTCTTGACACAAAGCCGAAGGGCAAAATGGAGGCTCCAAACCGGGGCCCCTCCACGTGTGTGGCGTTGGATCTCTTAAAAGATGGAGGAGGGGAAGAGGATGCCATGCATTACACTCACACTTGCCTCCGAGGGGGTCAGAGGTGAAGCATTCCTTCCCCAGCAGCAAGTGCCTGGGAACAACTTTACAGCTACATTTTCCTGAACCAAAACTCTTGAGGAAAACTGCATAATGCCGTGGCAATGAATCAGACTGTGTTATGGGAAATTCTGCACAAACTCTATTGCACAATGTTCCATGTTGGAATTAATTTTTTTTTTTTTTTTGGCTTTTATTCTGATCACAGCACTCACAAAGAAAGGCTGGTACAAGGGTGTGATTGAATTATGCTCAGAACCAGTAACCTGTAGCTTCTGCTCCTATGTAATATGCCCGTGTTGCACAAGCTTTACTCAGCGAAGAGAAATTCAGATCACGTACGTTATGAGCAACAGCAGCCCCTCCCCGTGCAGTCCTCAGAGGGGCTGTTATGTGTGTATTTGGCTGCAGATATGGGTGTGTTCTCTGACGTCAGTCTCCCTATTATTTTTCGTCTGCCACTGATGCGTATTATGGAATTAATGTATGAAAATCACTGGGGCTTTTCTAATCTCATTTATAGGCTGATGACGTATTCTCGATTATCTCTTCTAGCCCTCCTCGCTGCAGACTCTGTAAAATTCCTCTCATTTCCACCAACTGAATTCCTTCTGTCACCCCGTCCCTTTTCTGTTTCCTCCCTCCCTCACCTCTTTCCCTTGTTCTATTTTTAGAGTGCACTCTAATACTCTCTTTCCCCTCTCCTGCCCTCCCTCCCTTGCAGTCCCACTGACCTATTTTATGGCGCACCGTCAAAGACAGGAGTGTTTACTGCTTAGCGTCGTTTTTTAGGTCAGTGGGACAGCACAGACGTATGTGTGCTTCCTTCGCCCTGCCTTTGTTTCATGCCTCTGCATGAAATGTCTTGGCAGAAAGTATTTTGTGGAGTTTTATTTCATAAAGACTACAGATAGGCTGTGAATACTCTGAATTCCTCTGAGACTCATTTTCTTTTTTGCTGCATGTGAACAAAGGCTTGTTTTCTAATGTTATTGTTGTTGGCATGTATATATATTTGTGTTTTCAAAGGTCAGAGCAACAAAAATGTCACTGGGTCAATGTTTTTTACTCATAGGGCACCTTAACTGTTGCACATCTTTGTTCTGATCTCCTTTTTCTGTTGTCACATTCACACAAAGAAATCTTGAACTGATAGAGAAGCATCAAAAGGCTTTAGAAGCTCCAAACCGCTCTGCATCTGTTGAGTTTATGTTTGAATTTTTTGAATAAACGTTTTGCTTATAATTAGATAATGTTTGCTTTACTACACTCACGGCAGGGACAATTGCAGTCAAGCCTCTTTAAATGGTATTTTATTACTCTACTTCCTGTGCACATTGTGTTAACCTCCATCTAAAAACCATTTGTAGTTTTAGGTTGTTCTGTCCCGCTGCTTTGATACCTTAGAACGGGGTGAGCAAATCGAGGGCCGGTGTCTTGCAGGTTTTCCAATTGCCTCTACCCTGCCCACTGTATCTTCCAGCTTCTGACTAACTGAACATACCTGATCCAGGTAATCAACAGTGGGTTAGAGCAGGGGCAGTTGGGAAAACATGCAGGACGCCAGCCTTTGAGGCCTGGATTTGCCTACCCTTGGCTTTTAGAATAATCTTATTTTTGCATATGTGCCTGAAGGTCTTTAAAATTCTTGCGGTTTAGTAATGAAGATTTTTTTTTTTTTTGTTTCCCCGAGACAAAAACCCATGAACAAAATTAACTGAAAATAATGCATGTATTTGCCTCAACTATCAGCCCAGAACTGCGCCTATATGCATTGTATTTTGCATTTTAATGTTTAAATATGAAAGCAAAGAAAGAAGTTCTTATCTGTCGTGTTTAACTTCATTGTTGTGAAGGAAATCGACACCAGAGGAGGCACGGTGACCTACAGGCACAGTGACCTACATTCAGACACTGTGTGTGTGTCATAAAGGGATTTTTTTCATGTTTGTAAAGGACTCCGGGGCTCAGTGCAATGATGTGTTATTAATTATAGCCACATCAGCTCTGTTAGGCAGTGCAGTGTGAGAGGCCGACAAATCATGCTTAAAACAAGTGGATCCAGTTGTTACATAACGTTTCTGAACTGCCGTAAACATCATTCACTGCTGTTGTTGGCGCAAGATATACTGGGTGGGGAAGGATTTGTGCAAAGCTGCGACGGTGACACTGTGTGCAGTTGTACAGCAGCTTCTAGAGTTGTGTAATTTCAGACAGTGTGGCGGCTACCAGAGAAACTTCTGCTTTTCAACCCCCACACACAGTGTCACAAATGGAGACATTAACCCGTTGATTACTTATTACTATTAACTCCTGTCAACCTCATGAAAAAATAGGTGAAAAAATAAAATGTAAAAACAAATTATACACACCAACAACAGTTACCGGTATATAGATGAGTCAATGTGAAGATCAAATCATATTGAAATATTTATGAGACTGGCACGAGTTGCAGCCTTTTATCTGTCATGCACTGTCAGCCTGCGTCGGTCCTCATCATGCACCTCTGGCAAAACTGCAGCATCACAGATCCAGTACATGAGGTCATCTTCTCTTCCCCTCTGGTCTGCTCTACAAACACTGTTGATCTGTGAAGCATTTGAAACATTTTGTAGCTTTGTAGTCATGTCGTAGGGTGACTGTGATAAACTTCAGAGCTTCACTGATTGCTCAATCCATGTTCAAGTATTGGAATACAGTTTATCAATCCAATTTGAGCTAATTGAGATATAAATAATTGATATAATGGACTGCAGTGGCTTTTTTGCAGCTAATCTAACACTCTCCTTCTCTCTCCCCATCCCTCTGTCTCACTGTCTTCTTAACCCAGTTAGTGGTCAGCAAACAGCAGCACTGAATCTGGATCCTTGGGGAACCCTGACACAGACGGACTGACCCAGATCCTCTGTGAAGCTCGGGAAGAAGCACAGGAGCAGCCTACCACCAATCACAGTTCTACCACAGACTGAGGAAAACACTGAAACTCAAATATCACATCCTTTGAGATTCCAGAAACTGCTTTGAACAATTTGCCAGGGAAGCAGGGAGATTTTTCGGTCAAAATACTCGCTTGCTTCTTTTCTTAGTTTTTGTTTTGTTTTGTTTTTTTTTTTTTCAAAACACCAAGTCAATGTCTGAGGTGTTTGTCGAGTTCCATCTCTTTTTAATATTCTTGGCTAATTTGGACACTTGAACATTTTTGATTTAGAAAAATAAGTAACAGAAATCAATGAGGCTCTCCCTTCAACAAGCACAAATACCTCATCCAGAAGTTTTTGCTGATCCTGCCACATAGGTCAAACTCCTGTAATCAGTCAGTTGGCCCATTTAGTTACACATCTCATCCCTTCCCCCTTTGCCCTTTGCCAGAGTTATAGTCTGGCCCTCAGCCAACAGAAAATGGAAAGTCTGGGCATGCACCTCTCATCCACGAGCAACAAAAATGCCATGGAGGTGGACACTTATTCCACATACACTGGGAGCCTTCCATCACCCCTGCCTGAAAATGGAGCACGGATCAGCCGCCAGGCTAAAGGTACCAAGCCTACTGTGACTTCCCGTCGCAAGCGGGAGTTTATTTCTGATGAGAAGAAAGATGCTTCTTACTGGGAGAAACGCAGAAAGAACAATGAAGCAGCCAAACGCTCGAGGGAAAAGCGTCGCCTCAATGACATGGTGCTGGAGAATCGGGTCATGGCACTGAATGAGGAGAATGTCCGACTGAAAACAGAGCTTCTTCAGCTCAAGTTGCGCTTCGGCCTAATCAGCACAGCCTCCTACATGGAGAAAAGTCAGCAAATCTCCAGTAGTGCTGCTGCTAATGCTGGAAGCAGCACCAACGGCACCCCAAACAGTAACTCCTACCTCTCAAGCAGTGGCTACTCCAGTGCATCACAAGTGATGCTGAACTCAGACTCCTCTGAAACAGAGCAGTCGAGCCGTGGTGATTGTCACAGTACACTGCATAAGTACTCTCCACATGGGTCTGTATCTGACATGTCAGATGGCTCCTCCAGAGATAGCCCTGAGCCCATGGGTTACAGCATAAAGAAGGAGCCCTCAAACATGGAGATGGCCAGACTGGAGAACAATGGGATTTCCAGTGGAATTCCTAATGGCATTCCAGATGGGATGGCAACTGGCTCTTACCATGGCAGCCACTCTGCTTTGATTTCTTCTCACCAGCAGAGCACCCCATTGGCTGACAGTGCTGTGGAATATCAACCTCAGCAGTGTCACATGGACAGCTCCAGCCCTGCTCCTCAGGCCACCTCTGCACAGAGGAGCGTCATCTTGTACCGCTCTAGCAGTGGCTGTTATCCAAGCCAGAGTCTGGAAAACCAGCAGTCCCATCCGGGTCAACATTCTCACTACAGCTCCAAGTTTTCTGACTGCTCAGTGACTATAACAGAGGTTGCTGAGAAGCTAGAGCGTACCAAAACCCTGGATTCACCACAGTATGAATACACCAATGGTCACAGTGACTCAGAGGAGCTGCAGCATCATTATAACATCGAGCAGCAACGAGAAAAGCATCACAGCTACCAGGGACAGGAAAACGAACTTCAGCATGCAGAGAGGCACCAAAACCCCTTTGCCCCTGATCTAATCCGCAACACTGAGGAGGTCAAGGCCTCTTTTTCACAGCACAACGGCTACCTCAACACACTGGACGAAGAGCCTCCAGTTCTGACATACGAAGGAGGCCCTCGAGCTGATGGTTTTTACCAGGAGAACTCTTCTGCAAAAGACACCTCATCCAGTGATGGGGATCCTCGCAGCTCTGACAAGGAGGGCTCCACAGATGATGAGTCTCCCTCCTCTTCATCCTCAGACATCAGCAACTACCACCAGAAGACAACGGGTGGCATCAGTTCTCATGGCGAGTGCCAAGCAGAGATCAAAGCCACCGCACTGCCCCACAAGCTTCGCCTCAAATACAGAGCTCTGTCTAACGGAACATCAGGCGCACAGGTGGAGCCAGCAGTGAGCACTACCATGTCAGCATCACCCTCTCCAACGCTACCCCAGCATCCTTACCTGGCTCTCCCCAGCAACCCTCACAGCAGCCACATATGTGGGGAGAGCAAAGAGATGGAGACTGAAATTGAGTTTCCTGAAGAGGTCAAACTTCAAGTCAATGAGAGGATGGATGCAAAAATGGAGGGTGAGAAAAAGGGACCCAGCAGTGGACGAGGTGGACGCAAGAGGCGAGAGTAAGGACAGTTGGGATCAGCTTGAGTGCTTTCCTGTCCTCTTTACTCGCATGGAAATTTCACAAGACGGAAGTTAGTGATGAGTGTGAGATGTAATTAAGATGTGATTTCACCATCAGCTTTCACTGTGTCACCTGTTCCCCTTCCCCTTACTCTCTCCTACCTCCCACCTGACCCCTCCAATCAAAATACTACACTAGATCATTTAACAAGGGAGGGAATCGAGTGAAACTCTCAAGGACTCCAGTCTCAGATGTTTCCCTTGAGGGAAATGTTCACATTGTTCAATTATTCATGATTCTAAACTGCCTTGGTGGCTGGCCAGCGCGTACACGTCTACTGTGGCATTATGGAGACATTCCTTCAACCAAAGAATACACATCTCTCTTTTAGCATGACCCCATTTCACAGTTACATTCATTTCCTCCCTCCATATCATTTGATTGTTTACCATCTGCACACAATACCCCTCACTTCTGAAGCACTTAGATTGTATATTACTGTGACATAAATTTGCATATATGGATGATATATTTTAAGAAGAAAAATGTGGCAAAAATAACAAAAATAAAACAGTGGGATGCATAAGTCGTAGACTTAAGTGATTTGTTTGTTCTTGTAGTCACACCTTGTACAGTCAATCCCTCTTTGTCTAGAAAATGCCTCAAAGATTTTCTTTGTACTCCAAGTATGAGCCACAACTTAGTTGTAAAAGATACAGAAGGTACTTTTTTCCAAATGTGGTCCTCTTTCAGGTGATCTGAGCACTTAAGCAGCATCAGGGCCAGTTCTTCGCATATCAGACAAGGCTATGCAGTCGCACATTTGCTGTTGGTAAAACCTAACGAGCACAAGGCGAGCTTCATTTGCCAGCCATTCAACAAAATCAATACAGCTTCATTTACCAGACCATAAAAAGTGTCTGTCTAATAAAAGAAATTGCTCTTCAGTCACAACCAGCAAAGCTGCTCTCTGTCTCTCTCTTTCTCTCTCTATTCATGCGGTGCCTCTTTATCATTTGTCCATCGTTCCCACACAGGCAGATCTCTGAACGCTCCCACTCACCTCTGCACTGACTTGTTTTAGCTCCGGTAGCTACAGTAGATCATACGGTCTGTACAACTGTTTCACTTTGTGGTGCCTGCCTCTGGCCACTATGTATAAATGTAAAGTTGTCTTTATCTCTTGTATACTGCTGTCATTATTTTATTATTATTTTATTAATATTTGTATTTTTTACTATATGCAGTTGTTATTTTGGCTGTCACCCTGTTGTCATTTTGCTCTATACTCTACCTGGTCGTGCTGTGTATTTACCATGCTGCCCCTAGGCCCCAGTTACCATTTGTATTCTGTGTTATTGTGTGTAGCCTTTGTTGTTTGCCAAAAGGCTTTACAAAAAAATGGGGAAATTGAATAAGGCTTGTCCAGAAGTGGTTATGTATTGGTATACTTCACGTGGATATGCAAAATGGTTACAAAAACACTCATTTTTGATTGTGAACATTTCAAAATGAGGAAAAAAATAAAAGGTTGTTGAATTGATTGATATTTGTCTGGTGTATTTAATTGAACCTTGCACGTGTAGATAGGAGGTGGGTAGTACTCGGAAGTACATTTACTCCTTTACATATAAAATGTACATCAGAGAGTTGTTTTACAGAATACTTTTAAATTTTACTCAGTTACGTTGATGGTAAAAACAAAAAAAAAAAAATACTCAGTTCATTTTGACAGCTCAGTGAGTAGGAGTCATTTTTACAGACAGTTGATGAGAAACAACAGATGGCATCTGATAGTGTCCGAAAAAAACAATGAAAAATAATAAACCAAAATGAATAAAACAATCAAATGAACTAAAAGCAAAAATGAACAAAATGGTCAATAAGTAACAAAATGAATAAAAAGGGAACAAAATAGACCAAATTATAAGGAACAAGCTAAGCAACAAAAATAGACAAAAATAACAAAGCTAATAAAATAAATCAGTAAAGCAAAAAGGAACAAGATATTTACAAAATAAGCACCCCCCCCAAAAAAAGAATTAAAACAGAACAAAATAATGAAGCAAACTAGCAAGCGAAACTTAAATCAATAAAAACAAAAGCACAAAAATGAAGTCAATTTAGAAAATGAACAATCAAACGGGACCTAAATAAAAAGTAAAGAAAATAATCAAAAGCAGCAAAGTAATCCAGGGAATGAACATTAACAAAAATATTTTTTTAATGACCAAAATTATACAATGGGCAAAGATGAACAAAATAATCAACAAAATAAGCACTAAATGAACAAAATATCCACCAAATGAGTGAAACTTCACATCTTAGTGTGAAAACTAGCACAAGCTTACAAACAAATCCACAACAGTCAGTAAAAATCAGTGAAAACAGGGACTCAACATGATCCAGACAACAAACATGTCCACAAAATGAACAATAAGTGAACAAAATAAGCCACAAAATGAGCAAATAAACAACAAATTAAACTAAAATGAAAAAATAAACAAATTGAACAAAATAAGCGACACAACAAAAATAAAAAAATATGCAACAAAATTGAACATAAGAAACAAAATGAACTAAAATTAGTAAAATAAGCAGATAGATATTCAAAATAAGCAGCAACATGAACAAAATGAAAAAAAAAGTAATAAAATGAACAAAATTGAACAAAATAAGAAATAATCTTAACAAAATAGGCAACAAAATGAACAAAAATTAGCAAAATAAGCAACTAGATGACTAAGAAAAGCAACAAAATTACCAAAAAAAGAAACAAATTGAACAAAAATAAAAACAAAATAAACAAAAATGAATAAAATAAGGAACAAAAAAAACCAAAAATGAACAAAACCACTGTGCTACTATGCCAACCTGCTGTGGGGTTGTGTTATCACTGGGACAAGCTGGCGGGGGGCTGATCTCGAAGACTCGAAGGGCTTACAGCACACATAACGCATCCAAAAACATGCATGACGTCCATACTCACACATTACCAACTCCCTCTGTAAAATGCTTTGTAAATCAATGTTGTGATGCAACTGTATGCTAATTGTCTGCAGATGTTTTTTCTGTGTCCCCAAAATTGTGCTCCCCCCACAGCTCAGTTCTGGGAATGTGGTTTTTTACTCTTCTATTACCCCCCCTCACCCCCCGTCCTGCTCAAGGGTGGCGCGAGCACAGTTTGCTGCCGCCTCTCCCCCTCAGTCGCAGGAATGTGAATTTCCCCTCGGGGATCAATAAAGTATATTCATTCATTCATTCATTCATTCAACAAAATGAACAAAAATGAACAAAAAAAGAAACAAAATGAACAAAATAAGTAGCCAATCTAGCAAAAACAAACTGGAAACAAGTCAAAAAGGCTATAGTCCAAACACTAATTTGGGGAAAGTCAGTTTTACCACAGGACAAGCCAAAAATAAATGTTTTGGAGCCACTGAAGAGGAGCTACGTAAGTCCTGACATAAGGTAAAGACATGCTGCATTAGAAGAACACAGTCAGTTTCAGATCAGTAATATGCAGCCTTATATACAGGAAACATTCAGTGAGGTCGAAAACAACAAAAACAAGCACATTTAAAAACCACTTGATACTGTTCTGTTCACTGGCACAGTGCAAAAAGATGAAGAAACACCACAGTAAGTATCAAACTCCAACAAGAGAAAAACAAGTTACACAACTGTCTTGGGAGAGCCGTCGGTTTCTGTGCACTTTGTGTGGCAGCCCCCACCTGACCCTGCCGTTCATGGAACAATGGCTGCTGAAGGGAACAAAGAGTTGGCATGGGCAGAGCATGCCACCGGCAGAAGGCTTACATAACAGCCATTAAAGGGGAGGGACGGCCTATCACATACTGAGGCGTGTCGCAATTTCAGAGAATCGCCTGTGTTTTTGAAGAACCCAGGAGGATGGCAGCTGTGATGTGGAAATATCAACGCAGGACGAAAGCATTCAGATCACCCGTGTTTACCTGTGAAATGTGTTCCAGGAGCGGAGAGTGGGGGATATATGTACAGTACATGTCCCCACTCTGCACTCCTAGAGTAAAAAAAATCAAGTAAATTTAGAAAATGAAAACAGCAATCAAACAAGGAGCAAAATGAAAAAAGCGAACAAAATAACCAAAAAAAAACAGCAAAGGGATCCAGAGAATGAACAAAAATAAAGAAAATAATTAATAACATTGACAAAAATATCAAAAGTAACAAAAATATCCAGAAAATGGGCATACATTAACAAAATAATCAAGAAAAATGAACCAAAACAGAACTAAATGAACAAAATATCCATCAAATGACAACTCAGTATGAAACTAGCAGAATTTTTGTACTAGGTTAAGCCACAAAATGAACAAACATGAACAAAATAAGTAGAAAATTTAGCAAAAACAAATAGGAGACAACATAAAAAATCTCAAAATATCAGTGTAGAGTTTTCTACATTGATAAGCATCATGAAAATGTCAAATCTTAGTGGTTTAAAGTTTGAGGCTTTTCTGTCATGAATGAAAGTTAAAGAATCCAAACAGTTATTTGTGGTTTTAACCTCATTTCATTGGAGGGTGAGTCACTGTGTAACATGTAAATAAAAACAGAATGTGATGATTTGTAAAACACTGGATCCCTGTATTTATTGAAAATGGCTCAAGGAAAAACATATTAAATGTTGAATCTGAGGAATTGAATTGTTTTTGAAAATGACATGTTCATTTTGAATATAATACCAGAGCCACAGGGTCTCGTCTCCCACTCTGCTACATCACCTCAGCTTTTAACAACACTCTGAGAGTTTGGAAAGTGAGGAGAGAAAGGATTTCAGCTGCTCATCATTTCAGTTCTCCTTTGTCATGTTTTAATTTTCATAATGCACCAAATGTTTTCCATAGGTAACAAGTCACTACAGACTCTTTCACTACAGAGTCATACTGTGGGGCTATGTGCAGAACATGGTTGGGTTTTGTCTTCTTGAAATAAAAAAGTCATTCTTTGAGAAAGACTTTGTCTTCTTGGCAGCATATGTTGCTCTAAAACCTGTTTATATTGTTCATCATTAATGTTGTCTTCACAAATGTGCAGGTCATCCATGTAATGTGCACTAATGCACCCCCATACCATACACTAAGTTTGGGAAAAGGAGTTTTAATCAATGAGCCAAACAAACATTTGTACAACTGGAGAATATGAGAATGTTTGGCAGAGTAATTTGTAATGACAAACAAAATGTTTTTCTATTACACAATGTCTGTTTTAATGCAGTGCTGTCTGAGGAACCCAAGACATTCAGAAATGACCAGAAAACCAATAAGCATTCAGAAATTATTCATTGGTAGAGAAGGGGGTTATAATTATAGGGGGAACCTGAACTTCAAATCCTTGTACGTGCATACAACAAAAAGAAATTCATCTGTTTCAGTTTGCGTGGGATACTTGAAATGTGGAGTTAGAGAATGCACAACCATGTATATACAGTATATATATATATATAGTATATATGTATACAGCTAGTTAATCAAACAAAGATGTTTTTTTTTCCTTTTTTGTTCATTTCACTTCTATTCATTGAGTTGTGGCTAAATGTAACTGAGTAAAGACCATCGTTTCCACCATAAATGTAACTAAATAAAAGTTTAAAAAAGTATTTTGTAAAACAGAGGAAGGACGTACATGTGTGACCTCTCACAGAGCCATGGCTTTATGAAGCTCTCATTTATTTTCACATCTGACTTCACCAAGGTGACATTCTTGAGAAAACCACAGTGTTTCATAAAGCATGTTTCCTCCCCTCGTCTGTCTCTCCTTCTCTTCCTCTTGTTTTCTAATCTGTCCCACTCTTCCCCTTTTCCCCCTCCTCCGACCTCATCTTTGCACTTTAAAGGCTGCTTTGTCTTGTGCAGAGGCTTGCGAAAAACAGGACAGGGGAGTATAAAAGTAGGTCATCGAGTGAGGAGGGGTATGGGGATGGG
>JAQQAE010015717.1:0-11967 GCA_029823295.1 Pseudamia nigra
CCCATTTCTTCTTTTTGCATTTTGAAGCACTACTTAGAACCTTTTTAAGATCCAACAGTGCAAAATGTACATTCTTGGAATTTTTCAACTGGTCTTAAAATTTTGATCAGGAGTGTATATCACACTTTACCAGATCTATGTATCACATGTGGACACTCGTCTCCTCCACAGTACGCAGCTGATTTCAGCTGCATTTCCTCATTAGTTTCTCCATATTAGTTGCGTTTAAATAGTGAACTCCACTGCAGATGGAGGCAATGCACTAATTATGCTGACATCCACTCACCACCTCTTAAAACAACAGCAATGGTCATGACAAAGTTATACCAAGTTACTGTATAGTCTTGAGGTCTCGGCCTTAAATTGTGAAGCGCCTAAAGACAATCATGACTTCCGCAATACAAATAACATTGAACTGAATTGAATTGAACCAAGTTCACTCCCAGTGTTAATCGCTGTAACCTCAGACCCGAGACCAGAAAACAACACACGCCCAAAACTCCGATTCGGCTTATTATTCAGCTATTTTCACTGTTCTATTGAGTTTTAAAAACCTGCAAACCTAGAGCTTACACCCATTTTGGTTTAACAGCCCATCACCATTGTCAGACTTAAAAGTAAGGGCAACAATTCTTCTTTTGGCCTCAAAAAATAGACACTGCTTGTAAATCTATTTCTCACTCATCGTAGAATAACATATCATGACTGTGGGATAAATGCCTCATTACCCGAGTAATTCAACAAAACACCCATCAGTGGGGTAAATGCTACAAACCTGAATTAAAGGGCTCTCCGTCTTTTTTTGTCAGCTGAGACGTTTCATTACCTCGCTCAGTGGGGCGTGTAATATCTATCAGCGCCTGATTTGGTATGACTGTGCCAGGTAAATGGAGGAGAGACGTGTGTTTGCCAAAGCAGACTTGAAAACATCTCTTTAAAGATTTTTCCATTGTGTTATTATCGTCGAATCCCTTCGAGGCCTGAGAGCACTTGAACGTGGGAGGTGTTTGTAATGCTGCCTTTATCCACACAAGAACAATCAAAGAGGGGCTGGTTCAGCCCAGCGCCGCCCGGCACCATGCCTCCTCTCCTGAGCTGGTCTCTCATCTGCAGAAGGAAGCTTTTCACATGAAGTTCATTACATCCCCTCTCGCTGCTTACCTCTCAATGCCGCTCTTTGTCCACCGTAATCTCGGGATCCTTCAGAACTGCTAGCTTGAGTTTCACATTGGGGAGTATCTCAATGAGTCTGGAAAGGATTTCAAAGGCGAGGGGCCGCTATATCATCCAAGCATGGTCCTCATGTCCTGGGCTTATCTTGACCTGGAGTCAAGTTGGCCACATGCTGCAACTGAATCAGCTTTCTCCATAGCTGCATGTTGGCTAACAGATTTGTCTCTGTTGGTAAAACTGAGAGAAATCGCAACTAGATGTTGCCGTTTGAATCATTTCTCATTTATGTGATTGCTGTCATTTAGACTCAAAAAAGGAATCTGGTATCTCCTCAGTACCCAAATTCAAAACTCGACATGTCAGTATTTTTATAATGATGAATAAATTACACACGGAATCAACAAAATGAACAAACAGAAGATCAATTAAATACAATTAAGAAAATAAAATCATCCAAACTGTGATCACAAGTTTAAAAAAAATCAACACTAGATGAATAAAACCAAGACACAATATGAATCAATTCACTGACAATAGTCACTAAATCAAAAAAAAAAAAGAGCAAAATAATGAAACAAATAATCAAGAAAATGAACAGGGTATGCACACAATGAACAAAATATTACACAAAGCAAACAAAAGTCATACCAAAGTGTGAGGAAAATATTGACCAAATGAGAGACTGACAAAAAATGAACAAAATGATAAACTATAAAAAATGAATAAACAGTAATAGAAATGACTGAAAATAATCAAGATAACAACCACAAAATGAGCAAATGAATCAAGAAAATGACCAGCACATCCACAAAATGAACAGAAAGTTATGCAGTTAATAAACCATTAAAAATATATAAATAAAACAAAATCAATGTGCATAGTAATGGACAACTGGCCCAGTTGCAATCTTAACCCAGAGTTTAAGAGGTGTCAGTATGGATATAAACACAATATCATCAAAAATGAACAAAATAATGAAGAAAATGATCACGAAAATAAACAAAATTGATTAAAAATTATCAGCAAAATGAAGAAAAATCTAAAAAAAAAAACCAAATCAACAGAATGAACAAAAAAACAATCAAAATGTGACAAAATACAAAGAAATGAACAAGACAATTACAAAATGAACAAAGTTGATTAAAAATGTCATCAAAATGAACAATAAAAATACACAAAATAATCTAAAATAAGAAAATGTCCCAAAAACAACCCAAGTGTGGCCAAATCATTTTTAAAAAGAACACAAATTAAACATATTTAACAAAAGCCTATTTTATACTGACCATAAAAATGATAAAGGGCTTGGTCTTTGTTTTTATCATCCAAAAACCTGATAAATAAATAAGTCCCATATTTCACCATATTATATAGTTGACTTTTTTATCAATATCTCCTTTTTTGCTCATTTTGTTCAATCTCTGTTCATTATGAGGCTTTTTGTGATTATGTTACAGTTACTCCTGTTGGAGTAATGGTCAGACTGGATATTTTCTACAATCTTGTTACTTTCCTATTCTGACTCAGTTCAAACTTCTGCAGGTCAACTTGGCTTATTAGATATTTACAAGAAATATATAGCTTTCGGTTTGTTAAACTGGTTCAAGGCCTTGAAAAAAAGAATCTTGGCATCTCCTCTGGATCCATATTCAAGAACATTTTCAGGTTTTTCACCATTTTATGCAGAAAAGATAAATCGTGTAAGAGTTACCACTGAACAAACACAAACTTTAAAAAAAAAATGAACAAAATATTGAAGAAAAGAGGGAGAAAATTCCAAAACAATAAACAAATTGAACAAAGGTTAATAAACAAATGGACAACTCAATAAAAATGGCTCCATGGTCCATTTTGGTCCCAACCCAAAGTTTGGGAAAAATAAAATCTGAAGGATTAATCAAAACTAAAACTGGGAAGCACTCAGAACACATGGACCCCGACCAGGCATTTCAGTTTCATAATGAAAACCTTCCATTACCATTTGATGATGCTCATTTCCCTCATAATGCTATGTATTCTTACATTTGTTTGACTGTCATTATTAACCTATTTGAGCATGAAAACCTACCATTAGCATTTGGAATCACATACATATCATTATTAGTTCGATAGTTATTCATGAAAAGTAATTTTTCCATGATGGTGGTTTTCTTCTGGATCCGTCTCTGTAAATGTTGAGGATACGACAAATCCATGGACACATTACTGAATCAGCAGACTTTGCACAGTTTGGTCAGTTTCACATCTATAGCTTTATTTACTACCTGACAGTAGCTATTTGTCCTCAACCCCGTAAGTACAGTGGTACCTCATCATACAAGCACTTCATCATACGACTTTTTCGTGATACGAGCAAAGGCCCATTTATGCTCCATGTAAAGTCTGCATACAGATACAGAGGGGGCGTTTCCTCCGGTCTCAGCGTGCATTATGTTACAAGTTTGGTCCATTTTTGAGGGGCTTATGCATCCAGCCTTAACGTAGAAAATGCTGCAGTGCCACCGGAAATTGTATGGGCGCTCTAGCACAGTACAGCTCACGAAAGAAAAGAAGAACAGAACGCAACATAAAACACCAAAAGATTAACAGAAATGGCTCAAGTTTTTGAGGACAGCCTGTGCCATAGACTGTATATATGAGTGACGTCTTGGAGGCAAAAACGGGATGCAACCATATTCGTATGAACGGTGTTTTTTTGCTAAGTTTTCTGGGTGTTTCTTGTGGCGTTACAAGAACAAATGTTGAATTTGGCCCTATCTCACGATGGTGAAGAATCCTTCTTCCGGATCCAGATGATGGTCCAGATCACTACCTGATCTAACTGATTGGCCCTTGTGCCATTTTTCTGACCTATCCAGAAAACTTCCTCCACATCTCTTCATAACTTTTCAAGATATGTTGTGAACAAACACAACAACAAATAAACTAATGTCAATAAAAGCGTAACCTCCTTGGCGTTTGTAACGATACACTCTGTGGACGAAATGTGGCCAATAAAACCGCTATTTTCCCCTCAGTTTAAGATTTACTTTCCCTGATTTCACCCAGTTCCAGTTTCCATCTTTATTCTCTTGATAGACACTTAATTCTTCACGTCCAGTTTCTTTCATGTACCGTACTTTGATACGGGGCCATTTTTGTTATTATTTATGCATTACTTTTGGCTTCGAGGCCCGCTGAGGATCCTTACGCAGCCATATGACGGTTAAACACGTCCAAAGAGGGATAAAGGGCCTCATAAAATAAAATGATTTGCAGAGGAAACAGGACTAACAAACTATAAAGGGCCACTTGGTTTCCATTTACAATAATCCAGGATTGGCTGTGGTGTGATAAAATCCTAACAACTTCCGTGCTCCTAAAGATAAGCCTGCTATGCACTAACAAGACGGGAAGTGATCTGGGATATCAGCCTTTCAAAGCGGGCCAGCGAAGCCAAGTGAGCTTCACTGATGTGCCGGCCGCTGGCTTTTAATCCCCACACAGCCCCTCTGTCTCCAAAGAATGACCTTTTTTTTTTTAATTAAGACCTTACCTGTCCACATCACAAGGCAACTCAGATTAGTCTTTTGATCTGCCTAAGCTCTTTATTACTGTATATGGAATATGTTAAGATTTCACTCGCAACAATGAATCATCTGTTTTGTGTAAATGGACGCCGCTCCATGTTCATAACCTGCTCTGTAGCCCCAGGTTGGCATCGACACAAGATAAAGAGGCCGCCCGGATATACGAGTGGGCTCTTAGCGGTGCGTATCTGGAGCAAAGATGATGCCGAGATAAGGAGGAAAAATAGAAAGGAAGCCGAGCAGGGAATGGACGATTTTTTGGCTCCGAGTCTGGACTGGAAACTGAAATGAAACGAGGCACAGCGGAGAGTTGTGTCTGAAAATCCTCTCCATCCACACATCAAAACCCAAATCCTTGCCGGGATTAGATCTGTTTTATTTTTCTCCACCAAAGACCTGATGACAAAAAAAAGCAGACGCACACTGTTAAATCAGTTTGAATGATTTATTTCACCTCAAAAAGTGGAACATAAATGACACTGACATGGAATACATTGCATCTATCGAGCAGCGGCGTCAAAAAACTTTAAAAGGTTCTAACAGGCGTTAAGGCGTTACGATCTGCAGAGATGGAGCCATGCAGTCAATTATCTCCAACACTAAACACTATTTCCACTTTGATCAAATACTGAGCTATTGCTTTAGAATCTATTTGCTGAATTACAATCCCATTTCCCAAAAAGCGGTTAAAACAAATGAAAACTGAAAATACCGCAAAGAAACTCATAAATGTCAGAGTTTTTTCATCTGGAAGAGCATGATCTTGGGGCCTCAGCACAGACATGATTCGACACACAGTAGCAAAAGCAGCGCACGTCGGCTGCAGCCTTCGTGGGCTGCGAAGGCTGCACCTACAGAACGGTTGGTCAATGGGATGGTCTCGACCACAGAGGCTGGTCAGTTTGAGTAAAATAGCACAGCTGTTCTCGCCCTCGTGCAATAACGTGGCACCTGTCGACCAGCTGCTGCTTAGAGATGGAGGCTTTTTCGCTCACGTTTGTGGTTAATTTGCTTTTTAATTTAATTCATGAATTGGAAACGCTCCATCTTATTTAATTGTGTATTCCTCATAGCTCCCTAATTCTGCAGTACTCCCGTCGGTCATGCGTACAATGCATTATGGGATACGGTGGACCGCAGAGGCTCCATTGGTTATAGCC
The DNA here is from genome assembly GCA_029823295.1 of Pseudamia nigra. Classification (NCBI taxonomy): domain Eukaryota; kingdom Metazoa; phylum Chordata; class Actinopteri; order Kurtiformes; family Apogonidae; genus Pseudamia; species Pseudamia nigra. Next base: position 5,903 of record JAQQAE010015717.1, read on the forward strand.
TTCGACTGCATTTGAAGGAGCCGTCGAAATGGGAAAGCCTTCACGCTCATCTATGACGTCAAACGCAGCCCTTGAATTGCGACATCGCTGCATCCACAGACGACAGCTTAAACAGGAAACGCTACGTAGACTAGACCCGGAAATGTCTTCTCTAGGCCCGAACTCATATAAGACGGAATAAAACAAACTGTGAAGGCAACACTGATGCTGGACAAAATTTACAGGTAATGGAGCTGCCAAGTATATGACATGTTTTTCCAAAGAAGGCCTCGTTTATTTCGCGGAGACAATGCTGAAACCATCTGGCATGTATTACAAGAGCATGACTCCACAGTAGAAGAGTCTGGAGTCTGAACTAGCCTGCTACAGTCCTGACTTATCACTTACTGACAATGTGTGACGCATGACGGAAAGTAAAATGAGTCAAATGTCACCGGCCCACTTTGAATATTACACAATAGTTCAACAAATGTTCCATTTAAACAGTTACTTGAGTGCAAATAAGCCGCAGTGTTTTCTTTTCCAACTTTTTCTCCAATACAAATAATTAATTTTACTGCAAAAGGAGGATGTGAAATCACCAGGTCCCATACAGGAGAGGTTAGTTATTTTTTTCAATTATCCATTAACCCAGGGGTCTCAAACTCGTGAAATGGAGGGCCGAGACCCTACAGGTTATGTATCCAACCAGTCACTAAAACAGGTGATTTCACTGATCAGCAATCGGGGGGGAGGAGCGAATCAGAAAAATCGGCTGGTTGGAAAGAAACCCTGCAGGGTCTCGGCCCTCCATGCCACAAGACCCCTGCATTAACCAGCATCCATCAACATCCTTATTTTCCCTGCTGTTTATGTACATATTCTTTTCATCATATCATACATTCAGTTAATTGTGATCATCCGTGTATTTTAAGTTACACCATACAGTTTTGTTGTATTTTGAATTTGTGCGAGCTTAACTTTGGGTCTGTTTAAGTAAGACTGCGTCATCGTTTGCATGTTAAGAATCAGGCTGGGAAGAAGCTGCTGTACATATAAGCAAAGCGCTTGCCGTGTTTTTGTCAGGAACTAAACAGAGTGAGATCTCCAAACAAGATCGACATGTTGGTCATTTCTATACTGGCTGGAAATCAAAGTGTTACAGAAAGAAGACCCAGAAATGTTGAGCAGATGAAATCTTACATCAAGACACAATGGGAAAACATTCTACTCTAAAAATGACAGAAACTGGTTAGCAAACCTGTTAAAAAAGGAGGCGATGGAACAGAGTGGACCCTGGCTCAACTTCTTTGAATCATATTCAACATGACTGTGCAAGTTTCAAAAAAAGAACATGTGCTATTTTCAATTAAATATGAGGTTTTAATGATTTGCAAATGATCATGTTTTGTTCTTGTTTATGCTTTGCACAGTGACTCCACTTTTTTGGAAACGGGATTGTAACCTAAACTCATTATAAGATACAATGCAATAACAAAAAAACATTCTTTTGTATTTTATGGCAGGATTCAAGTTTTTACACATCTAAAAGACAAATAAAAAGGTACAATGGAGAAGGTGTGAAATACTATACTTTATGCAGGCGCATGGAACAAGACTTGGCTTGTGTTATAGAAAAACTGACAATCATAATTCATTGTATGGCACATAACTTCGTCTGCTTTCACAGATGCCAAGGAGCAGAGCTGCAGCTGTTATTAAAGGGTATATTTATCCTTCATCAGCTGATACCATTTGTATTTTATCAAGTATTTGCAGGCCTGGCTGTTTCCAACCATAAATTTTACAGTCAGACATATAATTTGATTCTAGCTGAAGGCTTGATGACATCACAGAAATGGGAACTATTTCCTGGCAGAGGTCATCAAGTCTGATTGAAACATATTGTTGCGACTCCACAGCCGAACCCTGTCCTGCCAAATCCACCGAGCGGGAACAAAACGTGGAGGGTAAAGTGGGCGACCCCAATGTGCAAAATGACTTATATTAACACGTGATTTTTTAACATACCGGCAGCCTGTTTTTTTGATTCAGAAATAGTAAAAGTAAACCTTTGTCTAACTTTCATTATTGCTGTTCTGCAAGTGTATGTTACGGTAATTTGACAAGTCTGTTGTTGTATTGTGTATTCAGAGTAAAATAACTAACAATGGGTACATCTACATGGACAACATTTCTACAAAGCAACAAAAATGTCTGTGATGATTATGTCTCCAACCTTTTTTCCAAAAAAGGGTAAATTTAAAATAAAAACAGAATGTGATTTGCCAAAAACAACAAATATGAATTCAAAATAGCCTAAGGACAACATACATAAAAATGAAGAAATTCAATTTTCAGAAAAGGACAAGCGCATTGTGAATTTGATGCTAGCAACACATTTTTTAAAAAGTTCAGTCAGTGGCAGGAAAACACTGGAAACTAGATTTGCACTCAGCATAGATGCAGATCCATGCCATTTCTAGCTTGTGTTCAGCTCTGGTAGCAAACCTTCTATATGCCAAAACTGGAGCGAAACGAAGCATGTGCGTGGTTCAGTCATGTGCAGAAGATTGTGCCTAATTTTCTGTCCAATCACCATCATCCCTAAACAGCTGCTATTTAAATCTGTTCATTCATTCTGCTATGCTGCTGCACTCACGCAACCGTGCTATGCAACTATGCTGCACCTCCTCCACCTCCCCAACCTCCTCCTGAATTAAACTGAATAAATAACAATAATATAATACAATCCAAAGCATATTTCTTCTGTACTCTAGTTTGTCATATAAACTCATGATGACATGGTGTTTAGGGGGTTTTGATATCTCAGGGGCCATCTGTGTCAGGCTTGCTTTAGATCGTCCCAGAGCATCTCTTGAGCTAAAATAAAATTGCATATAAGCGCATATAAACATGTTTAAATCACGTAAGAGCATCCTGGCATAAGTATTATAATCCTGTGATGTTTGGTGAGTCTAGCTGTATTCATCTTCAAGCTGGAGCACCAATGGACAGACAGCAGTGACCGTCTTGAGTCCACCGGCATGGATTTAATTAACAATTCATTACAATTAAAGACAGACCTGGTGAAACAGCTCACAATTTCTTAGGTTAACTGGCAAAAGACTTTTAACTTGACTCGGTGTAAGAAGAGCATCTGACAAAGGTTGAGTGTTTAAGTAAAGACAGGGAGGAGTTCACAAACAGGACCCAGACTCAACTTTTTTGAAATCCGTTCCTGGCATCAAATTCGAAATGACCATGCTATTTTTCAGAAATAATTAAATCAAAATATGCTAAGTTGTCATTGAGCTATTTTCAGTCAAATATGTGGTTTTAACATTTGCCAAATAATCACATTGTCTCTATTTACATTTGATATAGTGACTCAACATTTTTGGAAAACAGGGCAATATTTTATATTGTCGTATCACATTATGCCTCAAAGCAATTAACCAGAAATGAAGTTTATTGACATGAAAAAGTGGTTCCATCTCTGGTGGAAAAGTAACAGGACCATGTAAACTGCCAAGACGTTGAAAAGTATTTAAAAATGTAGTCTACGATGTTGGCAAACTAGCTAGTAGCCAATTGTTTGCTAATATGTTTAGACAGGGGACCTGCCACTCAGCACAGCTTACTGTCTCATAGATTGCACAAACTCATGCCCTCACTCGGGGAGTTGAAAACAGTCATAGCTGTAGCTACTACGGAGCTACTGTACATCTGTAGCACGTCGAACCACAGGACGACAGCCTGCATTTTAGTTTCCTTCATCGTGTGGTGCAGGTAAGAAAAGAACAGACATACCAGCTTGACAACTGTGAGGTGTTTAACAATTAATATGAGTCCGCTGCAAACAGCTACTAGGTAGCTTTCCAACATTGGGCTACTTTTTTGTTTAACAACTTAAAAAATTTAGAAATTGTTAAATGTTTCAAAGAATGGCAATAACCTGGAGGGATTGCGTTCTATGAGCCACACATCAGCATGTTTTTATTCAGATTATTAATATTAGACTCCAACTAAACACAGCGAGTTAATAACACAGCACAAGCTCACTGAAAAGCTCTGATGATTGATTTAAAAAAAAGCACACAAAAAACTGATTTGATTCTTTAAACAATCATTAAAGGGGTATAAGTTTGCAGATTTGTGACATTACTTCAACAAAGTACAATACATAAGAAAACATTATTACAATAACTTCAAAATAAAATGCAACTAAAATTTCTGACTTGCTGTACTGTTAGTACCTGTATTAAACACCAGTCAATAAATGATCCAAAAACAGAAATGCAGAAAATCCTGATCCTAGTGATAGAAACTGGAATTAAATGTGGACACGTTACAGCGACAGAAAAGTCAGAAACATTCCTCCCAAAAGACAACGCCTCGTCGGATCAGCTCCTGAAAGCTGCATTACCATTTACAACTTTTCTATGTACATGTGAAGTTCTTAAAAAACATGAAATCCTCAACAGCTGCTAACGACAGCTCCGTTTAAGAAAAAATAACTGAATGAATGAAAAACGTCAGATCATACAAACAGCCCTGACCTCGAGCGATAACTGAGTCGACAGAGCACAACCTGTGTCTTTTCTCTAAACAACAAGTTTTTTTTTGTTTTCTTTTTTTCTTATCCTGTAGGTTTAAAAGGCTGGTGTTTATCAAACTATTACATTAACTTTTAGTTTGTCCTACCATGATCCAAAAATGAAACATAAATATTAGTACATTAAATCCAAAAAGGCACAAAAATATTCAATTCTACTTTAGGCGATTTACATTAAAAACCTACAAAACGCTAACATTACCAGTGAGTTTAAAAAAAAAGCTGAATGACAGACAAAATATGATGTGAAGGACTGCTTAATACAGGATTAGAAATAGAGCAGGGTGTCTACAGGTAGCGCACACTTCAATTTAATGGCTTTTAAGGCAAGGAGATCAATTTTAACCAAATCTGAGACAGGTTTGGGCAGTCTAAATGCATACATAATATACTTAATTTACTTTTAAATGTGAAGCAAAATAAGATCATCTGTTTGATTTAATGTGGCTGAATGAAAAGAAGCAATAAATGGACAAAAATGAACAAAATTATTAAGAAAAAGAATAAAAAATACCAAAGTAATGTGTAAATTCACCATTAAACAAAAAATGGATAAAATACTCCGTTCCAAAATAATCCAAAACCTGAACAAATTATTCCACAAACAAAATAACACAACAAAACAATTGAGGAAAGAAAAAAAAATGAACAAAAATAATGAACAAATTGAACAAAAATGTGCAGAGAATGAAGTAAGTAAACCAGAATTGAACAGTGAACGGGGAATGAACAAAATAATCTACAAAACAAACAAAAAAGGAAGTGTAATCAACAAAATGAACAAAAATCACCAAAGGAATGCACAAATTCACCAAAAATGAACAATATTTCACACAATGAACAAGAAGTAAACTAAACAATCAACAGAAGAACAAAAATGACCAAAATAATAACAAAATGAACAAAAAAAAACTGAACTAAATATTCCACAAGATGAACAAGATAATCAAGGAAATTACAAAAAGGCCAAAGTAATCCACAAAATGAGCAAAAATAATCAAAATAACAAATTGAACAAAAAGTGAACAAATTATTCCACAAAATTAACTGTGAACAAAGCCATAATCAAATAAACAAAAATCACCAAAATAATCCACAAATTCACCAAAAACTGAAAAAAAACAAAATGAGCACAAACACAACAAAATGATTTTAAAAAATCAACAAAAAATGACCAAAATAATAAACCTGACCAAATATTACACAAAATGAGCAAAATAGTCAAAGAAATAAATACATTAACAAAATAATCCACAAAATGAACAAAAACGATCAAAATAATAAGAAGTTAAGCAAAAACTGAACAAATTATTCCAAAAAATGAACAAAACGTGAAAAAAAATGATCATCAAATGAACAAAAATCACCAAAATGAACAAAACAATCAAGGAAATAAATAAATTGACAAAATAATCCACAAAATGAACACAAAACAATGAAATAATCAACAAAATGAACAAAAATGACC